>JASANA010002490.1:0-35277 GCA_030248095.1 Ptycholaimellus sp. GST1_10
CTACTTTTTACTCCTAAGCAACTAGTAGGTACTGCCACAGTATGGACCATGGCTCCTAAGCAACTATGGGTGGTACTGCCATAGTATACGCGCATTTTGACTAAGCCTAAGGGGTTGCCGTAAACAGTATCCTAGTACTACTCCTGGTAGTAGGCAGACTAACTAAAAAAAGGAGGTATATAGTTGTTTATATAAAAATTCCGTGAGTTTAAATTTCAAGATATGTAAAGAGAAGTATGTTAAGGCAATAAAAAAATTTTCAATATAGTACCCTTCGGGGGGGGGGGGGGTGTATATCTTCGGGGGGGGGGGGTGTATATGTATAATACCCTTCGGGGGGGGGGTGTAATTGTTCGGGGGGGGGGGTTCTAGGAGCCAGCCTGTATAATTAATTTACTTAAATACAACTCTCAATTAAATTGCCAAACTGACAGAGGTGTAGCTAGGGCAAAGAGCAGGGTAAAAGTAAGCGCTTAGGAGGACAAACATTCCGCCGCCCTCATCCTCAGCTTCATCAATCATAAACTGCAGCAGGCCACCCGGACGTTGATTGACTGCCTATTGCTCCCCGTACTACTTCAAGGCCTCCCCTGCCTTCCATCTCCGCCTTTGTATCCAGCCACCACTTCTCCGATCCCCCCTCCTTCAGCAAGGCTAGAAGGGAGGCGGTGGATGAAAGGGCCGTTGACGCTAGGCTGAGATTCGGCCCGCGCACCTCATTGCGCCGCATAAATCCCGGCCCTCCTAAACGCTTCTCGTACCTCTCCTATTCCTCCTCACTCTCTAGTCTCTAGACCCCACTTCGCAGCCTTTCCTCTCCCCTTTGCTGCTACAATCGCCGAATGTTGGAGGGAAAAAATGAGGGATGGCTATCTGATCGATGCTCCCCGTTCTAGAGTCGGGCCGATTCAGGCCCGCTCAGCTGTTTTTCCGCCCTGTCATTTGTCAGGCGGCATCAGCTGGGAGGGGCGGGAGTTGCGAAAGAAGTCATAAAGAATGTCCTTCTTCGGAAGGGGCTTGCCTGGGGGTGCTAGGATTTGGGGAAGGGGGCAGGGAGGAGGTGGAAGAAGAGCAGGGAAAGAGGGGGTGTGGGGCGCTAATCTCAACTTTTGCGCTCCACAAAAGGGGCGGCTAAGGGGGGGTTGGGGGGCGGGGAGGAGGGAATATTCCCCAGCGAGTCCCTGGCGCCCGCCCGCCAAACTCGTCCGGCATTGATTCCCGACTTTCTGCCGAGCTTCCACGAGCTTCCTCCTCCCCCACTTCCATCCCCCCAAACTGTCCCGTAATGACTCCCTGGGCTCTCCATCCACCGCCGCCAAATGCCGGGCATAATCCGCTTCCAGCCCAAAGCCGCCTATTGTTCCAGGCATGTTGGACGACTGGCGGATGGGAGGGAGGGCTAGGCGTTGGCTAGGAGGCTTGGTGCAATCAGGTCTCCGCGATCACCCTGAGAGGAGGACTGGAATGGGCCTGGTGAAGGAGAGCGAGAGAGCTCATTGAGGCGGATGGAGGGAGCAGTAAGCGTCGGGGGAGAGCTGAGGCTTTATTTGGCTAGCCCTGTATGCCGGGCGGAGAGATCAAGATGCACTGCCATAAGAGGAGAAGGGAGGGGCGGTTGAAGGACAGGGGAGGGAGGGGATGCCAGCCACACTAAGCATCCCGCTTTTCTACCCATTTCCTCCGCACAGATCGGCCTCCTCTCTCTCTGCTTATGTCTGTGCAGAGCTGGTGCTTCAATAGGCTCGTTTTCGGCGTCATGCGATGCAGGCTGAGAGAGAGGAGAGGGAGAGGAGTGAACTTGTGCGTCTCCTGTGCCGCTCTCCATGTCGGGCGGGCAAAGTGACGGAAATCGGGCTACGGCTCCGATTACGCCCTCCTCCTCCCCCGCCCACACACTTTGTCCATCCCTGGCCCATATCCCTGGCTGGCTCTGGAGATCCGCGGGCCCTTCCCCATTTCCACGCTTCCTTTTCCCAGCCATTCTCCGCCATGCCTCTCTTCTCGGCCTCTTTCCGTTTTGCCTTCCCTTGCTCCTTTGTCACAACTCAGCTGCTGCCAAAGAGTCCAAACCAATTGAGGCTCGTCTCACTCACTCAGTTAGGCTCCGTCCCAGCGACCCGACTTAGTCCTCCTCTGCTCTGAGCCTGCTTTTGGTGCTGTAGTGGGGTGTTCCAGAGGGAGTGAAGGCAAGTGGGGTAGGAGTGTAGAGGGAGTGGTAGAGAGAGGGGTGGTAGAGACTAGAGAGAGGAAGTGGTAGAGGGCCCCGCCCGATCTTTGACGCAATCGGCGCCACTTGCCAGCCACCTCTGTCACCCTGGCTGCTTCAGCCTAATTGCCCCCTTCAAAAAGCCTCCTCTCCCCTGCCAGCCTACAAGTGAGGCGAAGAAGTGCTTCTGCAAATTGCTACGCTCCATCCAACCAGCCCCCACCCTCTCTAAAGCTTTACTCCCTCCCAGCTTGTGAACTAGCCAGGTTCTGCTTACACATGAGCTTTCTAGCCTCGTCTGTGATATCCAGTCCATCCATGCCTCCTTTCCTGCGAGCCTGAGCCTAATTACTGGCAACAGGGCCGTCCAGACTTCTCTCTCTATCCCGCTAGAGCTTTGCCTGGGAGGGGTAGCAGAGGCTGGAGATGCTAAGGCCAAAGCAGTGTGGCACTAGCAGATCTTCTCCTTTTTTCCTCTCGCGAAAGCTGATACCCGGCTCGCTTTGGATACCCCGCCAACCATCGCTCTTCTTCCTCTGCACCCTACCGCCACCCCCGAAAAGCGGCCTGCATCGATTCCATGCCTCTTGCTCTCGGGACATGAGGCTCCCCAAAATGGGCCAGGTGTAGGCAGGCGCAATAAAGTCCTTGCCGCTGTCAAGCCCCTACCACCCCCTATTCCAATATCAATAGCCGTACACCTCCGGAGGATTCTTTTCTGGCAGCCGGTTAAAAGGCGCTCTGAATGTCTGTTGACTTGGGAGTTCCTGCTGTGCGAGTTTTGACTGGGAACTGAGAGCTACGGGGAACTTGTAGGCCGACAGCTGGTGGGCGGCGGAGGCGGAGGGATTTCTGGCGGCCAAGATTCTGCTGGCCGACAATTTGTGGCCACCCTAGACGCTTATTGTGGATGACTGGGGATTGTTGGAGGGAGGCAGAGGAGGAAAGAGTGGGCAGGGGAGGAAAGGAGGACCTTTTTTGAGGCAAGGAGCTGGCGGGCAAGTATTTAGGAGGCCTGTAATAAACGGGCAGCTCTTGCGGGGAAGGCGCTGGTTTTGTGAAGGGGGCGTCCTCTTCCTCCTTTTGTCTCCGGCCCTCTTCCCCGCCCTCTCCCTCTGGCCAGCGGATAATTTGCACTAGGGAATAGGGCGAGCGTGCGTCTCCTGCAGTTGCAAGAGGAAGGAGGGCAGAGAGAGGAGGCTGAGTTTTTAATGCAGGGCGGTGGAGGCTGCGGGGCATAATTTTCCAGCAGTTGGATGAAGTATATCCTCCGCCTTGGTGCCAAAGACCTTATTGCGCCAATATTTTATGGACTTCGCTTCAACACTGCCGCAATAAAAGCTGCGTTTTTTGAAAGAATGCTTGAGCCTTCTATAAAGTTTAATTTTTTCAAGTTTTGTAGCTTTTTCAATGCTTAGACAGAGGGGCGTAGCATAGATTGGCTATGCATAGTGGGGAGAGGAAGAATGAATTCCTAGCTCCAGAATCAAGGAAGTCTGCCATGCATGGTGGGAGGATTGAGGAAGAGGAGTGAGTGTGTATGGGGCGGTGTTGGAGTGGATCTGGCCTCCCCCAACTTCTCCGCCTCCTCCCTCTTTAGCCTGCGGAAACTAATACCCACTTTGCCAGCTCTCAGCTCCTCCCATCCCCTTCTGCCCCCGCCCCCACAACCACTTCACTACCCCACACCAGCCCAAACATCATCACCGGCCAATAATCACTTATGCTGGTCTGGATTATTAGTCATCATATTGGGCTGGCAGAAGTGGAGCGTTAGTAGTGCGGTAGCGCCCAACCCCTCTTATCCCGTGCAACAACTTATTCCAGCTTTCACAAAATTTGCTAGGATGTACCGTGCTGGGCAGGAAGTCTTCATAATTTTTTCAATCAACTATAGCTCAAGATATACTCAAAAATTATGAAGACTTCCTGCCCAGCACGGTAAGTCATGTGCGTTGTAGAGAGCTAAAAAGGGCCAATTGATGCGCCACCATAAAATTGATGGGGATCTAAGTGTCATGCCACCTGTATATTTTTTAGCATTTTATTTTTTTGGCTGAAATATAAACTTTTTGGCAAAAATGGGGTTTAGTGCACGCCATCATCAAATTTGTCTTGAGCCATTCTGGAGGGTTTTTGGCACTAATAATCCCACCATATAGGTAATTTTGGCTATTGGTTACGAATCTGATGTCCATTAGCTCAAGTATGAAGAACGAGTTTGCATAACATGTATGGAAAAGCAACCCAGCTAAACAATAAACGATAACTTAGTGAGTTGCTCCGTAAATTGCTTTCTGACTTTCATTGAATCATAGTTAGCAAATTTATAACCTAAACATCTTAGAGTTTAGTAAATATATAATTAGTTAGATACCAGGCTTTAGCCCAATTTAACCTAACTTTGCCCCCTTTTTGGCTGCACATAACTCCACTTTGGAGATCTCGTACAACATTTCAGACAACAATGAAATGACACCATTTCAGATGCCACAACGAGGTCTATCAAGAAATCATGTATCATTAGAAAAGAAAGAAAAAAATTTTGATCAAATTTTTTTGTTGGACAAAATAAAATTGCAGCGCCGAAGCTTATGAAAAAGTTTTTTCCTGTGAGTCCTCAGAAGTTGTACGTTTTTTTTGTGAATGATCAAACTCTGCGATTTTACAGCAAAAAACTGCTTTGCTGAGCGAGAACGGCGTTGGTTTCTGAAGACTACTTTTTAACCCGCTAGATCCCCCCCCGTTTTAATGTTATAACGCTTTTCCTTCCATATTATAATTGATTATAAAAAGTTATAAATCATTTATAATCTTCTTGTTCCATCATTAGCTTGTACCTGTCTTGGTGGTCTTCCGCGAGGTCATCCTGAACAAGCAAGCCATTACCAAACTCGTCATGAGTCATTCTAAAGGCTTTTTGGTCTCGGAAACATGTAGATGTAATTTAGAATGTATATTATTTTTATTCATTGTGCCTCATTTTCCATAAATAATGCCCTGTATAATAAAGTGGATGAAGTTTTATGTAGTGGGTTACTAGTTCAATAGCTGATAAACTGGGATAAAAGATACTTTTAGGGTTAAAATAACCCCTACATAATAATTAATTACACATCTATGCTTCTGTGGCGCTTCGATTTTTGCATTCTGCTTCACAAAGGTTTGGTGCGAGGTAAAAAGGGATTTTGCAGGTAGGTGAGTGAATGTTGGGGCAGTGGGTGTTGTGGCTGGGTTGGCTGGTGGGGAAGGGGCTTGCTCAGGTTGCCGACATCGGGAACCCGGATGTTCCAAACCGACGCCAAGGTTCCGCCTCAGGCATGCTCTTCGCTAACACACCGCACCTCACAACCCACTGCTTAACTGGCAGACTTGAATTGCCAATTTTCTTTTTAATCATTTTTTTAGGTTTATATTTTTGTTGTTATAATTTCGGGCCCAGCATGCTGCTTTTAGCAAAAGAGGTTTAGCAAAAGAGGCTGTTATTCGGCTGATTCTACTCCTATTTCTGTAGTATCTCTGTAGTGATTATCTCTTTCCAAAAATTTTATAAAAACGTGCAAAATTTTTAAAAACTGAAAAAGCGATGGACACAATTTTTTTCTCTATCTATGATGCGTTTAGGCGAGAGCTGGGGCGAAGGTCAGGAGTCGGGGCTGGACAGCCGCGTGAACGACTACCTCGACTTCACCGGCGCCCCTGACGTCCTATACACCGTCAAACCCTCCGGTTGGTTCCCCACTTCATTCAGCCCCCAACCATCCTCTTCCTCCCCTTCTGCCCTTCAAAAAGGGCTGAGAGTAACCTGCTGGGCCCACATCAGGACAAGAAGCGACGGCAGAGTTGATAGCCAATCGCCTCTGGCTCAATCCCCTGCAGGCGCCGGAACGCTCTGGTGGTGAGTCTCGTCCAAAGCCTGTGTCCAGCTTTACAACCTTAACGGCCGACCCTTTGCAAACCCCTGAACCTCCACATCACCCCCTCCATAATACCTCCCAGTGAAATTGGGATGAAGGAGGCTGAAAGGAGGTGGAAGGAATCAGTCTGAGAGTGAGCTAGTCAGAGGGCTGCGAAGAAAGTGTTCCTGGTGAAGGTGACCCGCGGGGCGATGTCAGCGATCCTAGCGTACTGCGGTACGCCTATGGTAACGCGTCTAAAAACCATAGCACTGCTCTGGCGCCTAACTCAGCCCAGTCTATGCGCTACTCCCTACCCTACTACTGCTGGCTGCCTATGCCCCCTCCCTCTGCTTCTGTACTCAACACCACTTCTCCTCTTCTACCTCTAACGCCCCCCCCCATTACTAAACCTCACTGCTTCCCAGCTTGCGGTCACTATTTCCATAACTACTGACAAACTTCGCAGAACTTCTCATGTTTGAATTCGCGCAGGAAGGCTTCAACTAGAATGGCTTAAACTGGAGTTTAGGGCGGGAAAAGTGAGCATGAGAAAGAGTGCAAAGAGAGAGTGTGGCTTTTAGGGAACTGCTCGACGGACAAGGAGATCCTAGAGGTCCTCATGCGCAACTACAACAACTTTCGCCGTCCCTCAGAGCTGGGCGTCACCGTTTGGATCGAGAGTCTCTTCTTTTCCCCATCTCCAACCAAAGCTTAGCCAGTTCTCTTTTAGTCTGGATACAAGAGGTGAACGAGATCAATGAAATCACCTCCGACTTCGACATGGGTATGCGCTCCTGTAGCATTTGAATGCCTGGTGGGGGAATGTAGTGAAAAGGGCGTGCAGATATCTATGTGAACGAGCTTTGGGTGGACCAGGCGCTGCAGTACGACAAGATGCGCCCCTGCAAACAGAACCTCTCACTTTCTAACGACATCCTCGGTATCACATTTTACTCATTCTTTCCATTCCAAACCCAATTGCCACAGCTTTCGAAATCATGGAGTCCTTTTCATTGCGGTTAAATCCGCCTCCAATACTTTCCTGCCGTTCCAGAGAGAATATGGACACCAAACACAGTCTTCATCAACTCCAAACGAGCAGAAATCCACCGCTCACCCTTCAAGAACGTGTACGCCAATTAGCAGTGGCTCCCTCCACTGGGCATTGTAAAAGAGACTATTGCTACAGCTTTCTCATGATCTACCCAAACGGGACGGTGTGGGTGGACTATCGACTTCGTGTCAAAGGCCCCTGCGTCATGGATCTGTCTAATTTTCCGGTAGCCCTCAAACCCTATAAACCCTCAAGATGTGGTGAAATGGGGAGATCCGATTTCCAGATGGACCATCAGGTGTGCTATCTGACGCTGGAAAGCTTCAACTATAATGCAGAAGAGGTTGGGCCAGAGTTCTAAGACAAGGGCGTAGTAGAGAGGGCAAAAATGAATTTGAGGTGAAAATGCGTTGGCTGACGAAAACTGTACCCGTACTCCTGCTCAAAGACCCCATCGAATTGCCCGACTTCACCCTCATCAACTGGACCGTTGTCCGAGACCCTGTGGTTGATTCCTAAATGCAGCCTAAATGTTGTCTGCCTCTAATTCTTCTTTTCTAAGCCAGTGAGGCAGGGCCTAGGGAAAGGAATGATTGAAGCCTTATCCTGCGGGTGTCTGGGATGAGTTGACCATCAAGCTCCTCTTTGAGCGCCGCTACGGCTGGTACGTCCTCCAGGCATACGTTCCCACCTACCTCACCATCTTTATCAGGCACTTTGCCCTCCTTTCCTCCCTCTCTCCCTCACGGCCCTTCTGCTTTGCAGTTGGATAAGCTTCTGTCTGGGTGGGAAGATGATTCCAGCTCGAACCATGCTCGGCGTCAATTCACTCCTGGCCCTTACATTTCAATTCGGTCAGAGCCCCGTCATATGCAGAGACCTCTATCTAGCTGTTAACAACTACAAACCTATTGAGGCAACATCATGAGGAACCTGCCACGAGTCAGCTACGTCAAAGCTCTTGGTTATTTTACAAATTTAGGTTCTAGATTTTCAAGCTGTGAAGCCGACTGCTTTTGCAGATGTCTGGCTGCTCGGCTGTCTCACCTTCATCTTCTGTACACCCACTCCTCTCTCGCTTAGTCCCAATCAAAAATCGCAAACACCTTTCTTCGAAAACAGTGACGAAAAAACCTGAAAAAATACAAATGTTAGGCCAAATTTAGAAATGTCTAAAGTAAAGCGTCTGGTGTTTTTAATTGATAGAGATGTGTGGTGAATTGACAGGCTCACTTCTGGAGCTGGCGGTGGTGGGCTACCTAGCGCAGGACGAGTCGAGTCTCATGAGCGGGGGGAGAGGAGGTGGCGGTGGCGGGGGCTCTGAAGCCAGCAGCAACAAACGCGGCTCCCGCCACAGTCATCGAGCTGGCCACCGTAATAAGCACCGTAAATCTGACGTCCATCATCCTGCTCTACACTCCGCCGACTCTAGTCCCGGTTACGCCCAGTCTTTCACTTTTCTCAGCAAAGGCTCTTCTGGTGCCAAAATTATGTCACAAGGCAGAAGTTTCAAATGAAGCTAAAATGTTTTATGACTTGTGTTAGTTATTCGGTATTTTGAGATAGAAATGAAAAATGCTGTCGCATTTGATGATACATTACATCATCATTTTGGGGGACTCTATTGAGCGTAGTTGAATTGAGAAGTGATCCTGACGCTGTCGAGAAAGGCCTACCGTCATCCGCCCTCTCTCAAAATGTCACCGCCACTGGTGCCCAGGTAGCATCTTCACTCCCTTCATTCCCAACCCAGCCCTTCTCCTCCAAGGCTATTCCTATGCACACACACACACATGCTCAGTCCATTGGCAGCCGAGAGCCGCGCACTCGTTTCCAGTTTCAAAAAGCTTTCGCTGGCGTCACTCAGGTACCCCATGCCAACGCCCTTTCCGTTTCTCATCAGCCCCCACTGCTCTTCTCTCCTTCGCCAGCCCCCTCGCTCGCCTCCCTCTGTCTCCCTCGCCAGCCTGCTTCCTGTTGTCCTCGTCCCCAGCGCTTTCCTTACGCCCTTCCCAACCTTCTCCCCTCCAGCTCTAATCTCATCAGCCCCCACTGCTCTTCTCTCCTTCGCCAGCCCCCTCGCTCGCCTCCCTCTGTCTCCCTCGCCAGCCTGCTTCCTGTTGTCCTCGTCCCCAGCGCTTTCCTTACGCCCTTCCCAACCTTCTCCCCTCCAGCTCTAATCTCATCAGCCCCCACTGCTCTTCTCTCCTTCGCCAGCCCCCTCGCTCGCCTCCCTCTGTCTCCCTCGCCAGCCTGCTTCCTGTTGTCCTCGTCCCCAGCGCTTTCCTTACGCCCTTCCCAACCTTCTCCCCTCCTCCAGCTCTAATCCCTCATCAGCTCCCACTGCTCTTCTCTCCTTCGCCAGCCCCCTCGCTCGCCTCCCTCTGTCTCCCTCGCCAGCCTGCTTCCTGTTGTCCTCGTCCCCAGCGCTTTCCTTACGCCCTTCCCAACCTTCTCCCCTCCAGCTCTTATCTTCACCCGCAAGCATAGCATAGTGCCAGCAGCTAACAGAAAACGCTCGCAAAATTTTCGGTTTACGCAATAGTCATCTTTCTTTTCTGCTTAATCACTGGATGCCTCATTTTTGCAACATTTGATTGAATAATTTTTTTTGTTCTAACTCCTATAGCAAAACATAAAAATGATATGAAAAATTGTAGTTAATTTCTCGTAATTCACGTAAAAGCATTCATTAAGAAATGCAGCATTATTTTGAAACATTTCAGGAACAATAAAAATCAAAATTTTCACTTTAAAGAGTATCAAGGGTTTTCAAACCTCAGTTTTATTTCACATACGTTCCTTTCAACGAATAGATTACTCAGCAATAATTTCTTATTTGCAATACTATAAATCATAATCTGCAGGAGCATAAAATTTTATTGATATAAATTTTAATTTTTGTTTTTTTAAAAGATTAATAAATCTTGGATAATTTTTATTTCTTTGTCTATTATTATATATTTGTTTATACATTTTTGAAAATAGGCCCAATTTTGAGACTTTTGTTGTCCTTTAAGCGGTAAGAACTCTAAATTATTTTTAGCGAACTTTTGAAATTTCCCTAGTCAGCTTTTTAAAATTTTTAAAAATATTATCGAAAAAACCAATTCTAAAAATGCCATAACATGACTCAACAAACACTGACTCCATCCGTGCCTGAAGCAAGCATTGGGTATTTGTGAAGTAGTTGGCAAAATGGAGGATTCCTTCCAGCGGGGACTTTCTCGGTGGACACGACAGTGGTGGGTGATTCGTCGGAGGCGGTTGGCGGGGGCCTCGGTGGTGCTGTCCTTGGCGGTGGCGGCGGCGGCCTCCCCGTCACCGGCTCCGGCTTCATCAACACTGATACTTCAATCATTATTTTCCTCAGGCCTCAGCATTTTTCATTTGCTTTCAGCAGTAGCAAAAAATAGCTTTTGCCATCAATTTGCGTGTATTTTCAAGTTATTTCAAAATAGCTTGAAAAGTCATTATAAATTAATTAAGATTTTGATTTTGAGGCAAAGCAAAGTATCCATTGGCGCCAGCTCTGGAGGCATTGAGTTTTCTGGTGGGAGAGTGGGCAGGGGCCGTGAATGGTGGAGACGGTGGCATCGTCACCATCAACGTTACCACCGCCCCCATTCCCCTTTTCGATCAGCCTACCCTTCGATTCCAGTTTCTCTTCTCTCTCCCGCTTGCTTTACAAACACTGCTCATGCTTCTCAAGGCAATCATGGACCTCACCAGACGGTGAGTTATTCCAAGCCAATGGATTCATGACTCTTGGGGAGTTGCTCGAAAACGGCAGTTTTCCCGTCTCCCTCCAAACCTCCTCCAACCATGGTTTCTCCTGCCTCTTGCATCTCCTCCGCGCCTAAGTTTAACATTTCTTTGATATTTCTAAATGCGATGGGGTAGCAGTTTTTTTGAACCACAGGTTTTTCGCACATCGAAGAAGGCCTGCTGGAAAGTCAAGCGATAACGCTCAGCCTAAAGCAGCAATTGCCACCCTTCCTTGTGCCCTTCAAGGTCTTCCTTCAGCTTCAACCTTATAAGATCTGGGCAATCGGAGAAATACAACTGCAGAAACAGCGGCGATTAGAATTATTGCGTTCTGATCAATTGGAGGAGATCCTGTCTGTCCGCAATCAAGCTGATCCCAAAGAGACTGTCTTTCCCACTCTCTACTCTAAAATACGCCATTATCCTCTATACTGACACTTCTTCTTATAGTTCACATTTTTATGTACGTCTTTCGCTTTCTGATATCAGTTGCGAGATGTGTTTATCCTAATTACAAAATAAAGTTAATGAAATTGTACAGTGATTCTTAAACTTCTTCTTCCACGTTTCTGACAACTAATAATTTACTTTGTTTTTTGATGTTTTTGCCAAAACGTGCACAGCTTTATCACATAAATTCACAGATGGAAAATGTACTTTTCAGTGTTCTAAATATGTTTCCGAAACACACCATGAAACTCTATGGCCTACTGAGGTATTTTTGACCGCGGAGCGGCCCGAAGGGCCGCTCCGCGGTCTATAGAGGTTACTCAACTTTTGTCCTCATATATATATATACTAGTAATATGGGTCAGTGGCCGCGCTTCGCGCGGCCACCTTTCTCATTTCTTTAATTTTTCCTATTCTTTCCACCCTTATCATTTATTTATTTTTATTGCTATACATTATTGCTAAACATAACAAAGATTACTTAAAAATATTGTTCAAAACCATCAAGTATTTAACTTTAGTTCAGCAGAGTACACATCAATAATCGATGAGCTTCTGTGTATGCTGCTGCTCAGCTATGCATACGAACGCTTTCATAGCAATCAGTGCTGCTTTACTCTGACTACTGCAGCCATCCTTACTAATCAATGCCTTGAAACATCAGCACCCTGAGTAGAGCTCAAATCGCGAAAATTGATTTCACTCAATGCGATTTTTTATTAAAATAATTTTGAAAAGTTGAAAAAGTAAATAAAAGGTCTTAAACAGAATTATTTTGCCTTGAATTGAAAAAAAAGTCCGACAAAAAAAGTCGAAAATTGGATGAGCAAGCAAGTTTCAAAGTGAAAAATGACCAAAATTGAGAACGTTTTCAATCACAATTTTTTTCAATGGAAAAATGGCGAGGACTTCCCTACATATGTTAAAGAACTCACTGAGATCTATCCAAAAAACTATCATGTGCCACGATTTGATTAGAAACCATACGGCGCCAAGGCCATCCCGAAAATAGCATCACCCGTATATAATAAGATATATGTTTCTGGAAATGCTGGGCACGGGCGAATTCTCAACGGATTTGGACAAACTTTTTTTTTCCTGAAAGGTAATAATGTTTTAGTAAGATATCGCCGGTAGGAAGCGGTCCCCGAGCATTTGAAACATTACTTTTTTGGGTAGAAAAGTTGAAAAATGGGGTATGCTGTAAAATGCTCAATTCTCAACGGATTTTGACAAACTTTTTTTTCCCTGAAAGGTAATAATATTTTAGGAAGATCTGGAGGGGTGGAACTGATCCCGGAGCATTTGAAACATTACTTTTTTGGGTAGAACTTTTGAAAAATGGGGTATGTTGAGAAATGGCGGATTCACAACGGATTTGGACAAACTTTTTTTTTGCTGAAAGGTAATAACATTTTAGGAAGATATGGAGGGGTGGAACTTGTCCAGGAGCATTTGAAACATTACTTTTTTGGGTAGAAATTTTGAAAAATGGGGTATGTTAAGAAATAGCGAATTCTCAACGGATTTGGACAAACTTTTTTTTTGCTTAAAGGTAATAACATTTTAGGATGATCTGGAGGGGTGGAACTGGTCCCGGAGCATAAGAAACATAACTTTTTTGGGTAGAAATTTTAAAAAATGGGGTATGTTGAGAAATGGCGATTTCTCAATGGATTTGGACAAACTTTTTTTTTGCGTATAGGTAATTAAATTTTAAGAATATCTGGAGGGGTGGAACTGGTCCCGAAGCATTTAAAACATTACTTTTCTGGGTAGAAAGTTGGAAAATTGCAATATGCAGTTTTTGCACTGTAGTACCTGAAGTCTTGAGAATTGCACAGAAGAGTTGATTTTTTTGTTCACTAGTCTTATATGTCGATTCTAAATCTGTGCTTACTTTTGAAATTGGTTGAGAAACCACAGACTTGATTTTTGAGTTACATATAATCATATAGTATCATATATAAGTATCATATAAATATCATATAAAGGATGCGCTCCGCGGTCACCTATTGCGCTTTGCGCCATATACTTGTTTCTTCGACCCAGTCAGGCACAAATATTAATGAAAAGAAACTTTTACATATAGTCCTCTAAAGTTTGGTTTCCTGATCAGCCAAGATGAGATTGAATCCAATCTGAATTTGTGGAAGTAAGGTCTACGAAAAGCACTACTCCAAGTTCTAATCGGATGGCTCTAGCCCTTTAGCCATTTATTTTTACATTTGATGGGGAGACCTAAGGACCTAATTTCCTTCAATTTTTATTAATGCTCCATTTGGGATAACAAAAGCGTTGCGCAGGGGTGAGGATGGAATAAGGTCAGTGGTGGGATGCATGAAAGAGGGCAAATGGAAAGCGGTTAGGAGGACGAGTGGTGGGGGCAGATGTTCGCGGACACGGCTGCGGAAACCGGGAATCGTCCACGCATTCGCCATTCGCAAGAAAGGCCCACCACCAACGCCCTCCAGCCCTCTCTTCATGTCCACTCATCGCAGACTGGTCCACCACCACCACTCCTCCCTACCCCTACCCCAAAAACAGGCGTCCCAACCAACAGCCCCAAACCCCCTATCACCTCCCTTTCTCCCTCCCGCCCGCCAGCCCCGTGCGTATTCCACAATGCCGCAGTGCCGCCGCCTTCCTCCCTTTCTCCTTTTGCGCCCTCCCTCCCTCCCTCCATTGCCCTCTTTTGCTTCCTCTCCCCCCCTACACCGCAGCCTACAACCAGGCTTTCTCAATACTCTCTTCATCCACCCATCCTTTTCCTCACCATCCTTTCTACCTGATTTCATTCAATTAATCACTTTCATTTTTGGACGCAGGATCATATTATCTTATGCCTCAGGAGTTGACATAGAATTTATTATTTATTTTTATTCGTCGACGACGAAATTAGACGCTAAATAAATGGGCAGAAATTAGACAAAAATGAGGTGACGATGAGGGTTTTTGTAGGATGACTAGACTGATGTGGCTGTGGGCGATGGTGTTGGGGGTAGCTTCGGGCCTGGCGCCAAATTTGGAGAAGCTGAGCTGGCTGGTGGGTAAGTGGCGGTCGGAGTACAGCGGGAAGGTCTTTTGGCCCACCGTGCCCACTATGACTTACGGCGAGGAGCTCGTCGTCATGGAAGCTCCCATCGCTCGCTCCTCCGGCATTGCTTTCCTCAACTTCAGGTTAACACTACACACCTCAATTCCACTATTCCACCTCCTTTCATAACACTGCGCCATGCCAGTTCATTTTCAAAAAGCTACCTTCCTTTCGTGACGCTGAGTATCATTTTGAAGTAGTAAAGCTGCGGTATAATCCAGGCATAGTGACGTTTAGATTCGGTTTTTGTAATGATGATAAACATTAAAAAGTGGCAAATTTCATAAATCCCGTGAATGTCATGAAGGCCGCTGCACTTATTGCTGGCGTATCCCTAGACTTGATATTTCAGTTAGCCAACGGATTAAGTGACAAGATAAATCAGTAATGGCAAAAATACTATCAAAACTCGTTAAGCAACAATTCTTTAGCGTAAATTGCTTTGTCGCAATATTCCTAAACTGCTAGTTGTTATTTCAAAGCAGTTTGTGTAGTTGTGGTAGAATTGTTTGTCTCGTAGGATAGTCGCAATGAGTTTCCTTTTCATCTACTAATTTCAGGTTAAGCCAATTTTCACTTTTTTTGAGGTGCTTAAAATTTAGGTCACACGATCTTTAAGAAATTAGTTGTGCTGTATTGTATTGTCTGTATTGTTCCTCAAGCTTTTTAGTTAATTTTTCGTTAGTTGAAAAGAAGAACATGTTTAAGAAACGTTTTGTTTACATACATTCCTTACATGTTTAAAAAATGTGTTTCATAACTGGAATTTCAAATCTTTACAATTTGAATTTGCCGAATTCCTTAAATTGAAAAAAAACATTATGAAGAAAAGAATAGAGTATTTTTTAATAACTGTTGAGAATGTTGAAGCGCACGGGCCTGGTCTCACAGCACGAAAGACCACTTCCACGATGAGTGGGGATTCCTAACGGTGAACCCGAATGGAAACGCGACCCTCATGACCACCGGCAACAACGGATTCACCACCTACGAGGAAGGATTTGTGGGCAAGAACGAGGAGGGCAAGAACATCATGCGCCTCGACCTCAAGGACATCGGCCGAATTTCCTTCTCTCGCGACCTTCCAGTCGAAGACGTATCTGCTAACTTCCTTTCCAGCCCCATCCAATTCAATCAACTCCACTTCTTTGCAATAGATCAAAAGCAAATGGTTACGCTTACTATAAATGGAATTTCGAACATAATTAGTAACAGCTGCGTGTTGATGTAACATGCTATGAGATTTCGTATGCTTCCAAATGTAAGTTCAAAATTTGTAATTTCTTACAGAACTATAAGTCTGTATTATTCAAAAAATGATTTTCAGCAAAAATCTTCCCTAGGGCTGCCTGAATTAGCGATCGTCTCTGGCTATCTGATGCGTGGTGTGGAATGAGCGCTGTGAATTGAGCTGCGGCGAACGTTCATCCAGCACGACGACGTGTACATGGAGCAGGTGCTGGAGATGCGCACCGCTACACACCCCAAGTCCGGTCTCATGGAGCACACTCGCGTCATCTACCAGCGCGTGCCCGACGTCGACCCCTTCGCCAACCTTCCCGAGGCTCTCCCAACCTCACTCCCTCCCGTTCCTCTTCCTTCTGCCCCTCAGCCCCAGCCCACCCCATCAATCCAATTGCTTGTCCAGGCAGCGGGCAGCAGATCTTCCTCGGCTGAGGGGACGTTGCTGTCACAAGAAGCCTGATCACCCCGCCCCTCTCCCAACCAGTTCTCACCACCCAGTCTTGCCCAGGGATGATGCATCGCTAACCTGCTTCCAGCTCGCCCCCTCGCTCCTCCCCCATTCCTCTCCTCTCCCACTCTCTTGGGCCATTGCTGCTATTTATGCGGATTAAAAAAAGGCTGATAGACAAAGCAGAGTGGTGGTGAAGGCAGCGGAGAGCTGGCCAGCTGTGGAGAGGGCGAATGGTGATCTGGAGGAGGGCAGTTGCGGGGCCGCCGGGGAGTGCTTCGGACTCACTGATGCTCTGCTGGGCTCTGAAGCTCTGCTGGGCTCTGCAGGACGACGGACCGGGGTGGCTGAGCCGATGCCGTACTGCCCCGTGGGCTTCACTGATGCTCTGAACAAGGGGGTCGGAGGGTGAGAGAGTGAGTAGAGATGAACTAGAGATTTACGCCACTTTTGTCGACTAGCTGAATGGCTGGCCGCCGCTGTGGTGGAGAGAATGGAGGAGGACTGCTCTTGAGGCGAGGCTTGCGAGGGGCGAATGTGTCTGCTGACATCCTAACAAAATCACAAGAAGGATAGGACAATGTATGATCCCTTGGAATAATAAGTACTTGTATGAGACTGGTGAGAGTTCGGTTGAACACAGCGGACAAGGGCTCGGGGCATCCCATATCATCGTCTGCAGCTTAACAGATTGTGAAGACGAGAAAGAAGTGAGGAGGAAGACCTTTGCAGTGGCAAAGACGAGCGCACTCCTCCTCGCTGGCGAAGTGATTGAGGCCGAGAAGTGGAGTGGCGGTGGGCTTGAGGTGGGGGCAGTTGGGAAATTGATAGGGCTCACACCGCCCGCTGTATGCGTGAAAGGCGTAGCGGGAGTAGGCCCCCACTGCCTCCTTCTCAGCACAGCCTGCTTCCAGTCGCCCAAGGGCACACGGGGCTGCAAATCCTTTTCTCACTCACTTCTCTTACGTCCTAAACTCAAAATTCCTGGCTCGAAATTGAAGCGATTTTATAATAATACATTAAAATTGATGTTTAATGCAAAATTGATATAAAACATCGCAAATTGTTAATTTAAACTTCAATGTTGAAACTTAGCAAGATTTGTGTTATTCATTTTTAAAATAGGGCTTTTGAAGAAAACCTAAAAATATAATACAGCAAAAATAAAGAAATTACAGGAATTCCCTGCCATGAGCCACTAAACATAGACTCACAAAACGAAAATAGCTTTTGTGCATAACTACGCGAGTACATAGTTGCTAGGATTGCAAATTAGTGGCTTCCATGCCCAAACTCCTGACCCACCACATGAAAAAAGGTGATCGCCACCCGCACCTCGGAAGCAGGCAGCGTAGCACTGTGCCTCGTTTTCAAAGGCATTGGCGGCACTGGGGCAGACTCCACGTGGATACGGCATGCAGGTTCCATTGAGCGGATTGAAGAGCCACTGTTCCTCCGCCGCGGCACACGTCACCCCCACCGGCTCCAGCAGACACTTGGCTGTAGTCCCAGCCTTTACAAGAAGAGCCAAGACATGAATGCGGATTGTACCATGGAAGCAGGTGACCTCGCACTCCTTGCGGCTGGCAAAGGCATTGGTGGTCTCCGGGGTGCAGGAGGCGGCCAGGGAACGGGCCATGCACTCCCCGCTTCGCCCGTCGAACGTCCACAGGCTCTGGAAGGCTGAGCCCGCCTCTGCCTCCGGACAGGCCAGACTGACCAACGACGGCCCCATGCATGCTCGTACTGCCAACCACCCTGCTCATCCCGTAACTCTCATTGCCTCTGCTGCCAACCCGGAGCGTTGCCGATGTGAAAGTCTAGGGAGAGGACGGAAGGGAGTCCCTGGATGGAGGAGACTGTGTGTGAGAGAGTGAAATAGAAGAGAGGGTAGAACTGCAAGGAGACAGACGAGGAGGAGCAGGAGGGAGGCCATGTAGCCGGCGCCGGGCGGGCGGAATGGCTGGTCAGCGAATGCTCCCTGTTTACACGTCCAAGTAGTTTCCGTGTCAAGTGGGAGGCCCCAGAGCCTAGATGTCCACCAACTTCGCCCCGCCTCTAACAAACTCCTCCCTTCACACCCAACCACCAGTTCACTGAAATATGAACCAGCAAAGCAAATCTTATCTAGCCCACCTCAATTTGGCAGATGCAAAGCAATAACGATTACCTTGCGCAAACGAGCGCACTTTACCAGATGTGGTGAGATGAAGTAGTGAGCAAGAGAGGAGTGTGAGTTGGTGAAAGAGTGGGTGATTAGAGAGGAGTGTCGAAGTGGTGAAAAGAAAATGTTTGGCTTGAGGATGATGTGCTCGACCAAGATTTAGTCATCGTGTAACCAAACAGCGACCACTGACCAGCTTTCTTTCATCCCTCAGCCTCTTTTCTCACCAGCAAAAGAAGCAAAGGAAGACACCATTATTTATATATCTGGTACCATTGGCAGGCCAAATGTGGTCTCTTTTCTCCAAAATTTGGAGTTGCCTCGAGTAAAAAGTGAAGGAAATACAATTTCTACTAGTGGAATCTGCTTGGACAGTTGCATTTTGTTTTTGGCGCGCAGTTCAGTATCTCTTTCCATGCGCGCCCAAAACAAAATGCAGATGACGCAGCAGATTCCACTAGTAGAAATTGTATTTCCTTCACTTTTTACTCGAGGCAACTCCAAATTTTGGAGAAAAGAGACCACATTTGGCCTGCCAATGGTACCAGATATTTCTTCCACTTTTAACATATTATAAAACGTATAAAGACAAATTTTATATTTTTGTTTATTATTTAGTAAAGATTTTATTGGATAAATAAATAAAAAATAAACAAAACTTATTTAAATAAACTTTTTTTAATAACAAAAACAAAAAGAACAAAAAGAAAACATTTGAAAATAAAACGTACAATGCAAATATATTGGCAAATTAAAATTTTTTGGAATCGACATTTGGGAGAAAATAGCTTTACTTTAGGCCTGCCGATGGTACCAGTAATTTTCTCAACCTGAAATACACAAAAAATAAAGTGAATCCATGAGAAGGATTCGAACCTCCTAGATTCATTCAGCAGTACAATCGTTTACACCACTACACCACTGGTGCATATACCTGCCTAGTTTAACTGAAAAGCTAAATACATGAGGCCCATGCATGGACCCGGGAAAGGGGGTTGGGGGGAAAAATGAATACCTACTATCGTCCATTGAATAGATGCGGAGAAGAAGAAGAAGGAGAAGGAGAAGGAGGAGGAGTTCGGACAAATGGTTTTGAGTGATTTTCTAATGATTGCTGCAAGTTTTAGGCGATTTCTCGCGAGTTTTGGACAATTTGATGATGCTCTTTCCAATGCAAAAAGAATCAGAACGATTGGATTCTTCTGTGAGGAGCAGGAGCCTTATCAATTTTAAGATCTAGCAATAACCCCGAAAACGTACACCTGGGTCGAAAAGAGGGGCTGGGCGCTGACACTCCGCTAAAGCTACGTTCGCGCCAGCCCAATTTTGCAAACCATTATTTTGTTTGAAAATGAACTAAATAATTATAACGCACAGTCAATCACTAATCATGCTTAAACTGAATAATTACTTTCTCCTTCCGTTTTCAATGCCTGCATTTTATTTACCGCAACATAGGAAAATGGAATAGAGTATTTATCCTTTCTCTCTAACTCAGCGATAAAATTACTTGAATCATATACAATATTTGTTTCAGTTCTATTCTTTTTTTAGTTTTTGTTCGAATTTACTAAAGTTTTAAAAAATGAAAGACCAAAGGGGGTGACAATGTAAAGGGAATTTGAACTGGCGGGAGGTTGGGCGAGGGTGAGGTGGTAGGTGGAGGGAGGGAGAGTGTGAATTGATGCGCAGGGTGTTGGGGGTTGGGGTGTGAGGTGCGGAGGCCCATTCTAGGCCGCTCCCGCTCTCTGCTCTGCCCTCGCTCGCCCTGCCCCTGCCCCTGCCCTGCCCTATTGCACTGAGAGCCGCGGGTGGGCTAGCGCCAGACTTTCACAGACCTACCATCACCCCTCCACAAACCCTTCGCCACCCATCCTCAGCCTCCACCACCACGTCCACCTTAGCATCACTGCAGAGCGGAGAGCTGAGCAGTGAGCTTGGATCGAAGCTGGGGAGGACGGAGAGGACGGAGCTGGAAGGGCGCCGAAACTCGGCCTGAGCTCAGCTCGCCCTCGCACCCGCCCCCTCCTCTCTCTACCCGTCATTGGACGCGTCATCAGTCGCCACCAGAAGGTTCTCTCTTCTCCATCGTCCTCCTCGTATACTACTCCATCCTCATTGCGCAGGTGCGTGGAGGCAGTGCGTGTTTGGTGGAGGCGATGACGACGGGTGATGGAGTGATGAAGGAGGGGGACTCACCCCCGGGCGCGGAGCCGATGGAGGTAGGAGGCGGGGGAGGCCTGGGAGCGGATGGAGTGGAGCCAGAAGAGGAGGAGGAGGAGTTGGACAAGTACAAGTCCGAGGCCACCTTCAGATACCACCTAGACCGCTTCGCAGAGTTTGCCGCCAGCCATGAAACCCGCCTCTCCCCGCCTCAGTACATTCGCGGCCTTCCCTGGTTCCTCTTCCTCTCCTCCAACCTCCATTCACTCTCACATCGTCTAACCCTCACGTCTCTTCCAGGAAAATTATGGCCATACCCAGAGACACCCGGGAACGGCGGAAAGCGCTCGGATTCTTCCTCCAGTGCAATGCTGATGCGGATTCCCCGTAATTTCTCTTAGCACCTTATCAGGCAGATGGAAGAGGGGCTGGGTTTGAAGGTCGTGGAATTGCTCAGCGCATGCGACTCTGAAGATCATCAGCCAGAAGGAGGGGGTGGCCAACTCCGAGAAGAAGATCAACCACACCTTCTACAGCAAAGAAAACGACTGGGGCTTCAGTCAGTTCATGGTGCTGGAGCAACTAGGTGATCCTGAGGTTGCCCCCATCATTCCTCCCACCCTCAAAGGATGAAAGGCAAAATAATGGTTTGAGCTTGGCTTCGTGAAAGACGACACGGTGATTCTGGAAGTGGAAGTGACGGCGGATGCCCCACACGGTGTGCAGTGGGACTCCAAGAAGCACACCGGCTACATCGGCCTCAAGAACCAGGGCGCCACCTGCTACATGAACTCCCTTCTTCAAACCCTCTTCTTCACCAACAAACTTAGAAAAGTGGCCTCACCCCTCTAACCCTCTTCCTTCTGCTGATGGTGGTGTGATTGTAGGCAGTGTATCAAATGCCGACAGAGAAGGACGATCCTGCGAAAAGTGTGGCGTTGGCCATGCAACGCGTCTTCTACGAGCTTCAGTTCTCCGACAAGCCCGTCCCCACCAAGAAACTCACCCGCTCCTTCGGCTGGGACACCTTCGAGTCCTTCCTGCAGCACGACGTTCAGGAGCTCTGTCGCGTTGTAAGCTCATCATCACCTTTCCTCATCACACTATCTTGTGTTTCAATACTTTATTCCCATTCTTTCGGCATTAAAGGAGTTCAATTGGGACTTGGATGTATCGATGATTTGAGGATTGTTTAAATTGCAGCTGCTGGACAACCTGGAGTCTAAGATGAAGGGGACGATGGTGGAGGGGACAATTCCGAAGCTGTTCGAGGGGCGGATGAAGTCGTTCATTAGGTGCAAGCATGTGGACTTCGAGTCCAAGCGGGAGGAGCCCTTCTACGACATACAGCTGAACATCAAGGGCAAGAAGGACATCTACGACTCCTTCAAGGACTACATCGAGGCCGAGACCCTGGACGGGGACAACAAATACGACGCCGGTCACTACGGCCTACAGGAGGCCGAGAAGGGCATCAAATTCATCCGCTTCCCTCCCGTCCTTCACCTTCAGCTCATGCGCTTCCAATACGACCCCCTTCACGACTCTAATGTCAAAATTCACCAAAGGTTTCCCTTCTTTCCCTGAGGAGGAGAGAATAGGAATGGGTTGGTGGTTGAGGTTTGAGTTCCCGGAGAAGCTAGATCTGTCCTCGTACCTGGAGAAGCATGAGGAGACGCCGGCGGAGTACATCCTGCACGCCGTGCTGGTCCACTCGGGGGACTTCCACGGCGGCCACTACGTCGTTTTCATCAACCCGCGCGGCAACGGGCGCTGGTGCAAGTTCGACGACGACGTCGTCTCCCGCGCCTCTCGCTCAGAGGCCGTCCAGGCCAACTTCGGCGGCGACGAGCCCGAGCTCCCCCAGCGCGCCTGCACCTCCGCCTACATGCTCGTCTACGTTCGACGCTCCGCCCTCAACGACGTTCTTGCCCCCGGCCTCCCCGTACCCGTCCCGCCCGCCCTCAAACACCGCCTCGAGGAGGAGCGCACACAGGACGCCATTCGCAAACGGGAAAAGGTTCCTTTCTAGTACCTCCCTCCTGCTAGTTCTTGAGATGATGGAAGAGGGATTGGAGGTGGAAGCCCACCTGTTCACTCAAGTGTTGGTGGTGGGAGATGAGGCGATGACACCGCATCGAGGCTTCGACCTGATAGAGCCGGAAGTAGCGGAAGCGACGGCCAGGAAATTCCGCATCCGCAAGCAGGCCCCCGTCCAGGAGCTCTACGACACCGTCGCCGAGGCCTACGGACTGAAAGCCATGGAGCAGTTCCGTCTCTGGGCCTTCTCCACCAGGCGTAACCGGACCTTCCGCCCCACAGAACTGCTGCAGTACTCGGAGAAGGGGGCTGGGGCGGGGCGGGCGCTGAAGGAGCGTGGGGCAGATGTGGAGGAGCACTTCCGGGAGGACAAGAACTTCGTCTACCTGGAGACCATGGAGCTGGCCAAGATCCCGCCCGCCCCTCTGCCGCCCTTCGACACGGACTCCCAGCTCCTCGTCTTCCTCAAGTACTACGACCCCGGCTCCGACGCCGTGGCCTACGTCGGCCACCTCATCCTCTCCCTCCAGCAGAGTCTGGAGGAGCTTTGCCCGGAGCTCGCCAAGCGGGCCCATCTCCCCCTCAACTCCTCCCTCCTCCTCTACGAGGAGGTCGGCCCCGGCTTCATGGAGGAGCGCGAGCGGAGCTCCAAGGTATCCGAGGCCTTCTCCGGCAGCTCCGGCGACGCCCGGGAGCTGGAGGACGGCTGCATCCTCGTCTACCAGCCCGCGCCCACCGCCCCCGACCACCGCACTGCCCAGGAGCACTTCCTCCAGCTCTACCACCGCGTCGCCCTGGACCTCGTGGACCGGGACGCCCCCGACCCCGACAAGGCCACCATCAGCTTCCCCGGCTCCTACCTCTGGACCTACGCCCAGATCGCCAAGGAGCTCGCCCGCCGCTCCGACTGGCCCCCCGACCAGATCCAGCTCTTCAAGCCCAACCAGTACCGAGAGTCCCCCGGACAGGCTCTCAACCACAGCGTCCCCGAAGCCTCCCTCCTCCACCTACTCAACCCACACCTCGCCACCACCCAAACACGCCACCTGCCCCGCCAGGCCCGCCAGAAGCTCTACTACCAGAAGGTGCCCGTCCGCATCGCGGAGCTGGAACGGCGCATGCAGCTGAAGCTGCAGTGGCTGGAGACGGGGCCGGTGAAGGAGAACGGGGCCGGCGCTGGGGACCGCAAGGAGCCCCCGAAGCCCCCCGCCCCCTTCCGCATCGTGGACCTCACCGTCTACCCCGAGAAGAGCGGCAACGTACGCACCATCCTGGAGGAGGTGGAGCGCGCCGTCGGCGCCCTCCCCGCCGGAGGCTCCGGCAAACTCCGTCTCCTCCACCTCAGCGCCAGCAGTCAGCAGGCCAAGATCAACGGGATCCTGGTACCCGACGACCCCATGGAGAAGGTCGTCCGCGTCTCCTCCGGCATCAACACCCTCAGGGCTGAGGAGATTCCCCTCGACCAGGTCTCTGTGGACTCCAAGACGGAGCACCTCCTTCCCGTCGCCCACTTCTACAAGGTTACCCCTCCCTATCCTCTCCTACTCCACAGCCAACTAGTCATCTCAATCTTCCAGGACCCAGCCACAACTTTCGGCATCCCCTTCCTCATCAAAGTACGCTCCGGTGAGAAGTTTTCCGCGGTCAGGAAACGGGTGCAAGACCTACTAGCCGTCTCTGACAAGGAGTTTGAAAAAGTTCCCGCATTTCCTCTCTCATGCCTATGAGAGAGTCTATGAAGTCGAAGAGTTGCAGTTCAAGTTTGCCCTGGTCAAGAGCTCAACACTGAAGCCGACCTATTTGGAGGACATGGAGAACTGCGCCGTCAACCTCAACGACCTTAACGCCAGCGGTTTTCTTCCTCCCTCCATCTTCTTCTTCCCTTCATCATCGTCCATGATTGCAGTGTCAGCTTCGTCGAGGCCTTGGCTGGGGCTGGACCACGTGAACAAGAATCGTAGCGCCCGCTCCGGCTACATGCCCGAGAAAGCCATCGTGATCCACAACTGAGACTCTCATTTTCTCCTTCCACCACTCTGGCCTCAGGCCTCCCTTCCGTCGTCGCTCCCTCCAATCCAGCAGCCCGGTCCGCGCAACGCGACTGTACAGCCCTTTCTCCCTACTCCTCTCGCATAACTCCTTTCCTCCATCCCTCCCGCTCTCGTCTGGCTCCCTGTCCGCTTGCTGTCGTCATGGAGCTGGCCTGCCTTTAGGATACTGCGGCTTCTTCAGTCTGCATACGGGATTTCCTCCTCTCTCCTCACAGCCACTGCAGTCTCCCTTCCCCCCCCCCCCCCCCGCCGTTTCAAACTCCCTCTTTTCCCCTTTTTTTGCGGAGCCTTTATTATTTGGATGGAATTGCTCCTCTTCCTCTCTCCTCTTGGCCTCAGTCTGCCTATGTAAAGCTTAGGCGCATTCTTCTACGAGTCGGTAGTGTCTGGTGGAGGGAGGGAGGGAAGGTGGGCGAGGAGAGTCAGAGAATCCCTCCAAAACCCTCCAGCCCTGCCACAGCGAGCAAATGCTAGAACGGGCAATTATTTCCTTCCCTTCTATCAGCTCTCTCTCCCTCTGCAGCGCCTGCGTCATAGAATTTTTCACCATGATTGTGAACTTTTCCTCACCAGAACTCGCCGCCTATTCTATTGATTCACTGACCATGCTAAAAACTCAGTTGAGCATCACCTCCAGCAATGCGCCCACAGGCGGACATTGTTGAGAAACTTATACTCAAAGAATAAAACGATATTCCTATGCTCCAATGCGCACTAAAATGACCAATAGTCTAATTTATTTGTTGATTTTGCCAGATTCATTTTGTTTCCAAATGTAGACAGTATCAAGTTTTGGTTTTGAGCAAATTAGAATATTTGAGGCTAGCTATCAAACGACATTCAAAACTAAGAATTTCAGTTTTCACCTACAAAACGTGCTGGACAACATTGCATATTGAACTTCAAACGGCTGGGAAAAGAGAACAAATGAATGCACGAGGCCACGCCCTTATTGCACTGTCGTTATTTTTAAAAGCTATCCCTTGGGTCTGAGAAAAGCATGCATGCATGATCTAGACGGTTGGATGCTAAAAGGGATGAGAATTGAAAGAGGAGTGTCGGCAGATCTGGACAACGAGAAAAGCCGTGATGACGGCTAGAAGCCCACTCACGCCACCCAACACCCCCAGGGCTCCTCAAATTCTTTTGTTTTTGAAACATAGGGAAAATAAAACTTTTTTCTCACCGAGATAGGCGTTTTTGTCGGGACATGAAGGGAGCGCTTGGCTTTGCAATTCATCGAGCGGTGGTAAGGAAAGCGCAGAGTCTGATCGCAGTCGATCACTCAATCTTCGCATGGCAGGAATTCCGAAATTTTTATCTACGCTCGCGGAGCAAGCTTTTGTCAGATCATCTGGCACTGGGGCCACCACCTACAAACTCGCCTCCTGAACCATGTTTGGATTTTTGTGACAGCATCACGTTGAGAATGAAGGTTTCTAGTGGACAGTCATGACTAGCACATCCTCTCACAGTCATCGGGTGAAATGCTGGGTCGTTGTATCCATTTTTGTAGTAGGTCTAAAAATGTAAAATTGCCAAAAAATGACGCAAAATTAGCCAGATCTAACCTTGATGGACAATGTGGTGTTTTCTTTCTCCCACAGCTCCCAAAGTATACATCCCGCGTACTCTGGGGTTCTGCGAGGCATCATGGCCTCTGTTCCCATCGCATGCATCACCTTCATCACCGTTGAATCGTGCTGCCATCATTCACTAATTTAGAACAAAATGGTCATCCTTGTGCAAACAACCCCAGAGTAGGCATAGTATTTGAGGCCGCGGAGCCAAGCGCAGTCAGCTCCGCTCTGCTTCTCACAGGCCAGTTTGTGCTGCATGCGATTGACAATCTCTTTCACTATTGGTCCTGATCAAAAAAAGCCCATGTTTTGGAGCCAGTTTGTGGTGTGAATGAATGACCTCCTTTGAGAGTTCCCTCCAAGCCGTTGTAGTCGAAGGACAGAAGGCCTTTGTCCGCCTCGTACATTTTCGAATAAACCTCCGGTGTCAGCCAATTCGGCAAGGCATGCTCAAGCTCGTGTGCTTTCTGCAAACGTTTTTTTCTCATTTTTGTCAAGAAGCATTGAAATAATTTAACCAAGCATAATGCCGTGTCGAAAATCCAGAACATATCATAAAATTCGACGTTGAAGCCTATTTTCTCCTCCAGAAATTTGTAGAATGCCTAAAATGGCTATCTTTTAGATATAGTGAGAAATTGCAAAAACTCCAAAAGATAATAACAGTATTATTCTGCTCCCAAGCTTTGAAAGCTGGCTTCTGAGCTGTCACCTGGAAGTTGAAGCTCCAATATATTACCTAGAAAAACAATCTCAGCAAGCAACCTTGTCGTAGTATTCGTCAGCGGCATGGCAGTGAATGCTCATCTGTCAAGTGGCTTATTTCCAGCAAGATTCTCTATTCTTAGCAATTCAGAAGGCAACGATGTCGTGGTGGGAATGCATGGTGTGAATGGGGACAGGAAGGAAGTGCGAAGGCCAGCCTTGGGCGGCGGGGATGGCGTTGGCAAGACTCCAGTTCCCAGCCACTCCTTCGAACATTCCGGCCAGTTTGACATGGCACTCATTAGGGTCCGGTTCACGTCCGTGCTTCGCACATACACCTACTACCCGTACACTTTTTTGATCAGATGCAAATAGGGCAATCTAAGCCACCTCTTGCTCATGATAGACAGGGCTGAGGAAATCTTTGTATCGAGCTTTGATCATTCTTCCCAGCTCCATTTGCTGCTGCATACCTAGCTAAATGGACACAATCAGTAGGAAATGTGGATGAGCTGGTGTAGGATGAAACCGGAGTGAGCTGGCCGTATCCTTGGCCCCAGAATTCTCGCTCAGTGCCCGGATAATTTGGCCATGAGTCGATGAGGCTTCGGTCCCCGTGCCGCCACAACTGGGCCTCATATTCTTTCTTTTCGGACAGACATTTGTCAACAAAATACCGCTGTGACAAAATGCAATTTGTCGCCAAATACGCCCTTCAGTGCGAATGAGCATAGAATAAGTTTGAGCGGCAGCATGGCTTCTAAAGAACTAGAAATTTACGTTCCAGTTTTGCCTTTTCTATATCAGATAGAAATCCGATGTAGGTATGCCGTATGCAACATTCGAAATTGAGCCAAATGAGTTAAAAATATCCGTAGATAATTTATTACGACATATATTTATTTATTGACAGCTTAGAAGGGGAAAAAAGAGAGGGAAAAAGTGAATAGGGTGGGTTAATGAATGCAATCACGGTCTTCGTCTTTCATTCTGGTCTCAAGGTTGAGGACGCCGAAGTTGAAGGTGCGGCCGCTGTTGACGTAGCTGTCCGGCACTGTCAGACGCCACTTACGCTGGCACAGCTGCACACTTTCACTTCTATTCTTCCTCTTCATCATCCACTTCACCCTTCACTCTTCACCATTTCACTAGGTGGAATGAAAGAAGTGAAAGAAAAAGAGATGGAGCAAGAAGCATGGGAGAAAAAGGTGAACGAGAATGCCATCGTCGCAGTCGGTGTAGATTTTAAGAACGGGGTCGATGGTGGATGCTTCATTTTCTGACCCTGAAAGCTCGAAGTAGCCTTCATCATTTGTGTAGCCTGCAAATTATTCACCATCTTTAGTTTTAAAAAAACCTGTAAAGCGGTAAAAAATGGAGAGCGGAATTTTGCATAAAAAGAAACCGCAATTTGTAATTATTGAAATTTCAGCCATCAGAAAACGAAAATCAAAAGTTCAAACTTACACGACAAAGTTAAGATTGAAAACAGTTTTTCTAAGCTCATGTGCCTAGCTTCGGCGAAAAAAATAAGAATGAAGGAAGCAAAGAGTGAACCATTGTCGAGAAAATCATCTGGGTTGGGGCCACGGTCTTCGTCGACGAGTTTGAGCTGGGTGCTCCCCGCCGGAGCTCCTCCGCAGAGGAGACGCCCGCGAACTCGGATCTCCTGTCGCTCTCCTGACAATCCGCTCCTCTTCCTCCCCCTTCCACCACTCCCTTCGCCCAGCCTCACCCACCTTCTACCCCCAGCACCGCGCTTAGCAAGAATACCAGCGTCAAAAGCTTCATCCTCTTTGGCGGGCCAAGATTGAGGCTGGATTGATGCCTGTGTCTTGCTCTTATCTAAGCACACTGGCAGGCTTGACCAGCTTTCTAAAGCCAAATGAGCGCACTCGGCAGCCTGGTAAACATTGGCCATCGCACTGTTGCTCTCTGTCAACCACCTTCGCATGCTTAGGCAGAGGCAGTACATGAGTACAGGGTGTCAAGCAATGCAATGGCGCGTCTCATGGCGCAAACGAGTTTCCAAGTTCACAGTTCCTAGGGAGAAAGTCCGTGAAGACTCGGCGTACTTGCTAGGAACGTTCAGCTTCCATCGTCGGTGGCATGGCTGGAAACAATAGCGCCCATAGTTATGAGCCGAGTTTAGAATGGCCAAAACTATATGCAAACGTATGCAAGCATGGATTGACCTCAAACCCGTCATCGCAGTCGTGAAAGAGGATGAGGCGATGCTTGAAGTGAGGCTGAAAAATGGTGGGAGCGGAGAGAGCAAAGCGACCCTGTCTATTGGTATAGCCTTGGCTCAAGCGGACCTCTTCACCCGTCCCGTCCGCATCTGCCATCCCATTCAGCAATCTTGAAGAAACAGAGGCTAGGCTGGCCTACTTTTTCGGTACTGCATAAGGTGGATGGGGACGTTGTCGGCTGGCTGGTGACCGCAAAGCAGGCGTCCTTCCACCGACACTTGCTCTCAATTACCTTCATCTCTTTTTATGGTGGACGAATTGTCAGGGAGCAACTTCGATACGGCGGAGTTGTGGAGACTGCTGGAGTGCTTCTGGAAACGGCAACTGGGAAGAGAAGAAGGCAGAAGAGGAAGTACAATAGGGGCATGTTTGTTGGAAGGGCAAGCTTGTGGTAGAGGGTCTTTTGCGGATTGTGGTAATGAAACGTGATATGGCTGCGCTAGCGCTCAAATATTTTGAAGCCTTTTAAGCCTCCAGTTTTAGTGCTTTATTTATGGTTCAATGTTTGTGAACAACAGTTAACTTGCTCCAATTTGTTGTTAACTGGGAAAATTCTTCATGCCCAGCAAACATCTCAACAATTCAGCATTATTCCGTTAATGGTATTCCCTACTTTCCCTATGCGGAAATGAGATATTAGAGCAACGCTTAGTGTTTAGAAGTGTGTTGAGGATATGGTTATGCTACTTGCTTTCCTGGTATTTGTCCCTGCAATGGTGGCAGAGGCAGCCTGCGTGATTCGTCCAACACTCAGAAACCTGGCCAACAACCGCTACGAAGAGCTTCGGGACACAAAACCGCGTCGAGCCATTATTTATGTTCTTCTTTTCTCTTTATTGGGATGACAGATTTTAAAATTATTTTTCAAAACAGAAATGCAAGCAAAGCACAACGCTTTTGGCTATTCGTTGCGATGTGGAAAATCAGCAGCTATACAACAACCAAAGTGCAAGATTCGGCTCCTTTGAATACGTTAACTGCTGTCAATTTAGTCCCGGAACAGGTGAACAGAATTTGTTTTAGACTTGCCTGTTGAAGAACGGGGATGGTAAGTTTGTAACAAATGCTTGCTTCAAGGACCGGCCGGACGGGTATGCTGTGCGAATCCCAGTGGGGTAACAAATTTGTTTTATTTTTCAAAAAAAGGTGCTTCTAAAAAAGGTATACGATAGAAATTCGCACACGCTGCCCGACGGGACGCGATGCGAGTGCGAAGGCTATGGGATAAAAAACGAAGGCAATGGTGCACGCCTCAAATGTTACGCGCACTGATTGATTTGACTCAAATAACTTTTTCAATAAACTCTTGCACAAAGTATGCAAGAAACAGCGAAAAGAGAAGCGGTAAAAAATTGTTCCCATTTTCGGATTCCATTGATTTCCATTCAGTTTATCAAAACTTAAAACTGAAAAACGTACTTTAAATTTTTGCCTAAATTTGCTAATGCCTAAATTGTTTGCCTAATTGCCTAACTAGACCGCATTTTTAACGCCGATGAGAACGCCGATTTTAAAGACATCTTTTACGACATCTTTTACGAATACGCAATCTCTATTGTTTCATGTCCAAAAAGATATTTCATACTTTGACTAATGGCGTGTATATTTTTGGGCCGATAAAATATTGTTTGGCATCCTTGATTTTTCCATACAAAACTGAATGAGTCAAAGCCTTATAGCGATGGTGCTAAGTGATAGATATAACTTTTTTTCCTGAAAATGGCATTTGTTTACTTTGAATTAAAGGGAAATAATGAAAAATAAATGCGCTCCAAGGTACACACTAGAATTCACTCAGCTTGATTTGTCAATCTGCTCAGCATAGCAATGCCAATCCACAATGACAAGGTGAGAAAAGCGTTCGTCCAAATCGAATCGAAAGAATACTAAGGATGGTTGTGTACGACGTGTCCAGTAAAGCCCCTGGTCTATGACATAACAATTTGATTGTACAAATCTAGCAGCAAGCACCATGAGGGAACGACTGCGCATGTGTGTAGATATAGATACAAGCTGTGCAGAGAATCAGTCGGTGGCAGTTGGGGACCGTCAGGGAGGGAGAAGAAGGGAAGGAAGAGGAAGAAGACGGAAGAACCAGAGACGGAGCGAGTTGGCAGAGGCGCAGGGTAATCTCTGTACATTATGGCATAGGTTTGCAGGATCCAGATCGAGAGTCAGCGGTCCCTGGAGAGTGCGATGGCGCAGAGAGGAGGGGCGCTGGGCGAAGCGTATCACAATGGCGCGCGGGGGAGAGCGGAGCGAAGTAGTGGGAGGGGGCGCAGGGGGGAGGTCAGACGTTGGTGGAGTTGAGGGAGGGTGGGAGTGGGTCGAGGGCACCGGTGGTGGAGGAAGGACCGGAGGAGGAGCCCGCACCGCTGGTCATCGTCGTGGGGCTGGCCTGCTCGGGCAGGGGAGAGGGTCGGAAGGTTCGACTCCCTCCGCCCCTATCAGAGGCTGGGGTCGGCAGCTCCGCAACCGGCTCTAGACCTTCAACCTCTCCACTTTTTAATTGCCATTTAGAAAGTTTGTCGGTTGCCCCAAGGACAGTTGGGGGAAAAAGGGAAATGGGAGGTAGTACCGGGTGGATGTGCGGTCTGGGAAGGGTAGTAGAGAACGGCGTTGGGATCGGCGTAGTTGGCGGGGGGAGGTTGATGCCAGTACTGCTGGCCTCCGTAGCGCTCCCCATAGTCGGAGGCCACAATGTTCCCCAGCTGGTCCGTGTACAGGATCGGGCTCCCAGGGTCACTGCAATTCACTCCAACCTCAAGCCCCATCATCTCAGCTCAGTGGCGCAGCCCAGTTCCGATAGACAGAGAAGCAGGAGAAAGCCACGAGCTAGGCTGGAAGGCAGAACACTGGAGAGCAAAAGAAGCCCCCCTGGCCAAGCGTGCACAAAGGCGGAGGAGCAGAAAGCCCTGCCTCCACTACCTATTCTTATTGCCATCCAACTTGGGCTCCTTCTCCGCCTTTTTGCTGAAGAGTGGGGGATTTGGAAGGCGCTGCGTTGGAAGTGGTGAAATGAGAAGAGGTTTGTACTCGATGAGCTGTCGATCGTCAACGTAGGTCACGTGAACCAGGCGGTCGGAGGGAACGGGAGCGAAGGTGCTGGTAGACGGTGGCCCTCCGTTGCCTGCAAAGCATGCATCTAAGCTGCTTGCTACATATTCATTTATTCCATTTTCGGTGCTTCTTCATGAATTCATCGACAATCGGCACAAAATCGATCTAATTCTATGTCGCACTTTGAAAGCTGTTTAGCTCATAAAGTGGAGAGAGGCACTGGCTCTAGGTAGATTGTAAGAAAGGAAAATGAAATGGAACTGTAATGGTGGTAGTGATTGGAGTTGGCAGATGGATGCTGGTAGCCAGTGTAGGGCGGGGGTAGGACGTCGAGGTCAGGGTTGTCTTGGGGGACAGGGAGGTAGTCCTTGGTGTATGAGTCGTCGACTGGGTGCAGGACGGAGGGCGGGGAGGCGTAGATCTCGGTGGCGTAGTAGCTGCTCACCGGGACTCCCGGGTACTCCTCCACCTTCACTGTCACGTCGCTGTGGGAGTCTGCAATCACTCAGGCATCAAGAAGGAAGGGTGAGGTGTCGTGAAATAGGGAGGGTACCAGCACTGCGATGGGAGCTTTTGCCGGAGCACGAACGGCGGGAACAGAGAACGATGCAGAGGATGAGGATGCAGATGAACACAAAGCCGGCGATTATGCATGGGATCACGATGTAGAGCGGAAGGGGATCTGCAAGAGCGTCCCAGTTCTTTCCACCCAGCTGCTGTGAAAGAATGGGAGTGTGACTTGAGAGGGCGAGTCTAGTGGTGGCGGAATGAGTGCCGAAGGCGTTGGTGGCGGAGCAGTTGAAGATGTCGAAGTCTTCGGGGCTGGTAGACCTTAGGTTCAGGATGCTCACCACGCCTTCTGCTTGCGGCAGTTGTCGCAGCTGCAACTTTCACCTTTCCTAATCTGCAATGGCTGAAAGCAAAGGAGGGAGGAGACCTCATAGGTTGGATGCTCCTTCATGTCCAGGCGTCGATGGCCCTTCCACCAATCGATGGAGGTGGGGAATGGGAAGCCCTGGACGTTGCACACGATCTCCACCGTCTGACCTTCTGCGCTATCCACCACAGGGGCCATGAGAACCCGCGGGGGTCCTGCAACTCAGGCTCGGTCTGTGTCCAAAAGTGAGTGGAGGAAAGGAGCGAATAACCGTTGATGTGAATGGTGTAGGAGGCGGAGGCGGAGGGGAAGCCGGGAACTTGAGCCTCGCACCGATAGCTGCCCGCCTGCCAGGCTTTTAGGGAGGGTATGGTATAGTTGACGCCCATGCCGAGGACGTTGTCGGGTGCGCCGTCCTTGCTCCAGCTGATGACGGGCTGTGGATTGCCGTCGGCGGGGCAGGAGAGTGTTACGCTGTCGCCCACATCCACCGCCACCCGCTCACCCGGCGGCATTCGCGGGGCATCTCCAGACCAAGGCAAAATGACCAAGAATTGGCTTGGATACAAATTGGCTTCGTCTTCTTATTAGATGAAACACAAAAGAGCAGAATAAATCAACTGAGCAAGAGGAGCCCTTAGGGGTGGGTGATGAAGAGGTGATGGGAGTAACAGGAAAGAGTGGTGGTAATAGATCCGTGTCCTTCGCCGACGGCATTGCTGGCAATGCACTGGAAGACGGCGTTGTGATGGAAGGGCTGGAGGGCGGGGATCCTTAAGCGGCGCCCGTGCTCATGCTGCAGCAGACTCCCGTCCCGCTTCCACGCATACCTGCCAACCACCTTCTATCTCTACACCTCCATACCAGAGCCCTGCCCAGCCGCTAACCTAAGATCATCGGAGGGCTTGGCGTCCGCAGTGCAGAGGAGGCTCGCCGACCCACCTTCCTTCAGCCCCGTCCGCTTCTTCTCCGTCTCCAGCGCCACCTTCACTCGCGGTGAATCTGCCGGGGAAAGAAAAGAATGATGATAGAGGATGGTAGGGGAGGGTGGGGAATGGAACATTGGACGTTGAGGAAGGCGGCGGCGCTCATGCTCCCGTCCACGGTCTCGTGCTCCGCCATGCAGACGAGGAACTTGCCGTCATCCTCCCGCCGAGGGGAGTATCTGCCAAAGTTGCTCTTCCAGCTGACAGGCATCGGTGGGAGGGTGAAGAATGGGGGAACCTGAGCTTGCTGCTGGTGTCGAGGACGCCGTAGCCGATGGAGCTGGGCTGCTGCTCCTGGGTGATGAGTGCCTGGTCAAAGGAGCGTAGGAGGCCGGAGCCGTCGGAGTTGGTGGCGATGCGCCAGGAGAGGCGGGGCGCCGGTTTCCCGCCTTTCGCCTCGCACAGCACCGTGAAGGCACGCTCCTCCACTGTGGAGATGAGGTCCTCGAAGTTCACGATTTCCGGCGGCTCCGGTGTCACTGCAACCACGGACTTATATGCATTTACTGATTTGTATTTTCATGGCATTCTCAGTACTGCAACCAATCGCCATCCTTCATGTAGCTGGTTCAACAATTGAATGATAGAAAGCAGATGATGGACTGGATTGAAGGATGAAAAGAGTAGGATGGAAAGGTAAACCAACCAAGGACAGTGAGCCGACTGGGCTGTGAGATGGCGCCGCGTCGGGTACTGGTGCTGGCGATCTGGCAGCGATAGGTTCCGTCGTCGCTCAATGCCACATCCGTCACTGCCAGGTTGTACTCTCCTTCAATGCCCCCACATATTCCACACATCCATGCTAGAGCTGGGATGGGAGTAGGGAATAAGCAACCGTCTGCGCTAGAGCCGACCATGGAGTAGCGGGGGAAGGCGCTGAGTGTTCGATCCGTGCCCAGGCCAAAGTCGTCCTTTGTCCACTGCACGGAGCCCTCCTGCTCCTCCACTCGACACCTACAATCAGCCCCTTCCTGCTTCCTTGGCGAGCAAGCAGGTTCATGTCTCACCTAAGCGTGGCCGTTTCTCCCTGAAGGATGCGAACATCCTGGGCTCGTCCACAATCCGCTGCGCTCCCTGGACCTTGAGCGCGAGTAGGAGACTGCTGGAGAGCACTAGCAGCACCGACATTCTGCCGCCTAATGCATCCGCTCTAATCCCTCGCCTCCCCTGCAAATCATCCCATTCCTTTACTTTGTTGCAAGCCAACAACGCGCGCCATTCATCCAGCCTGG
>JASANA010002491.1:0-33531 GCA_030248095.1 Ptycholaimellus sp. GST1_10
CGACCCTGGAGGGTGGCATGGCGCCTCCAGAAATTTGATTTTCGGCCTCCTTTATGCCGAAATTGAGGTTGGAAAATCGATTGAACGTAAGGGGGGACCCTTACAAAAAAAACAGAAAATCTTGAATAACTTTTTCTACGATGCTCGGAGGGAAAAAACAAGGACAGATTCGGAATCCTGGCCAAAAACTACACAAAACCTGTCTATAAAACATTAAAATTTTGAAAAAAAAATTTTCCTCTTCCGACCACCCTAGCCCTTTCATCTGTCACTCAAAAAGGGCAGTCCATGGTTTTTCAACCAAATTCAAATGTAAGCACAGATTTAGAATCGGCATATTTGATTTGTGAACAAAAAAACTCAAGTCTTCTTGGCAATTCTCAAAATTGGGGCCGTGCGAGCGGAGCGGAAGCACGGTCCCCTCTTAGCCAAGGACCAACCCTATTACGGTTTTTGAAAATATGATTGGCTGCCAAATATTCTGTGGGCAAGTTACAGAGCTGCGAGAAGGCTCAATGGACGCAGCAAACACAGAGCTTTAATCAAAAAAAAAGTTTGCCAAATTTGGTTGAGAATTGGGCAAGTTATGCCCAAAAAACTTTTTAAAAAGTGTCCGTCCGTTATCCGTCCGCCGTGCGCCGTCCGCCGTGCGCCGTCCGCCGTACGTTCTGCTCGGCATGGGGATTGGCAATATCTGGGGCTCCGGTCTCAACGTCACTATAGTATATCGACCCTGGAGGGTGGCATGGCGCCTCCAGAAATTTGATTTTCGGCCTCCTTTATGCCGAAATTGAGGTTGGAAAATCGATTGAACGTAAGGGGGGACCCTTACAAAAAAAACAGAAAATCTTGAATAACTTTTTCTACGATGCTCGGAGGGAAAAAACAAGGACAGATTCGGAATCCTGGCCAAAAACTACACAAAACCTGTCTATAAAACATTAAAATTTTGAAAAAAAAATTTTCCTCTTCCGACCACCCTAGCCCTTTCATCTGTCACTCAAAAAGGGCAGTCCATGGTTTTTCAACCAAATTCAAATGTAAGCACAGATTTAGAATCGGCATATTTGATTTGTGAACAAAAAAACTCAAGTCTTCTTGGCAATTCTCAAAATTGGGGCCGTGCGAGCGGAGCGGAAGCACGGTCCCCTCTTAGCCAAGGACCAACCCTATTACGGTTTTTGAAAATATGATTGGCTGCCAAATATTCTGTGGGCAAGTTACAGAGCTGCGAGAAGGCTCAATGGACGCAGCAAACACAGAGCTTTAATCAAAAAAAAAGTTTGCCAAATTTGGTTGAGAATTGGGCAAGTTATGCCCAAAAAACTTTTTAAAAAGTGTCCGTCCGTTATCCGTCCGCCGTGCGCCGTCCGCCGTGCGCCGTCCGCCGTACGTTCTGCTCGGCATGGGGATTGGCAATATCTGGGGCTCCGGTCTCAACGTCACTATAGTATATCGACCCTGGAGGGTGGCATGGCGCCTCCAGAAATTTGATTTTCGGCCTCCTTTATGCCGAAATTGAGGTTGGAAAATCGATTGAACGTAAGGGGGGACCCTTACAAAAAAAACAGAAAATCTTGAATAACTTTTTCTACGATGCTCGGAGGGAAAAAACAAGGACAGATTCGGAATCCTGGCCAAAAACTACACAAAACCTGTCTATAAAACATTAAAATTTTGAAAAAAAAATTTTCCTCTTCCGACCACCCTAGCCCTTTCATCTGTCACTCAAAAAGGGCAGTCCATGGTTTTTCAACCAAATTCAAATGTAAGCACAGATTTAGAATCGGCATATTTGATTTGTGAACAAAAAAACTCAAGTCTTCTTGGCAATTCTCAAAATTGGGGCCGTGCGAGCGGAGCGGAAGCACGGTCCCCTCTTAGCCAAGGACCAACCCTATTACGGTTTTTGAAAATATGATTGGCTGCCAAATATTCTGTGGGCAAGTTACAGAGCTGCGAGAAGGCTCAATGGACGCAGCAAACACAGAGCTTTAATCAAAAAAAAAGTTTGCCAAATTTGGTTGAGAATTGGGCAAGTTATGCCCAAAAAACTTTTTAAAAAGTGTCCGTCCGTTATCCGTCCGCCGTGCGCCGTCCGCCGTGCGCCGTCCGCCGTACGTTCTGCTCGGCATGGGGATTGGCAATATCTGGGGCTCCGGTCTCAACGTCACTATAGTATATCGACCCTGGAGGGTGGCATGGCGCCTCCAGAAATTTGATTTTCGGCCTCCTTTATGCCGAAATTGAGGTTGGAAAATCGATTGAACGTAAGGGGGGACCCTTACAAAAAAAACAGAAAATCTTGAATAACTTTTTCTACGATGCTCGGAGGGAAAAAACAAGGACAGATTCGGAATCCTGGCCAAAAACTACACAAAACCTGTCTATAAAACATTAAAATTTTGAAAAAAAAAATTTTCCTCTTCCGACCACCCTAGCCCTTTCATCTGTCACTCAAAAAGGGCAGTCCATGGTTTTTCAACCAAATTCAAATGTAAGCACAGATTTAGAATCGGCATATTTGATTTGTGAACAAAAAAACTCAAGTCTTCTTGGCAATTCTCAAAATTGGGGCCGTGCGAGCGGAGCGGAAGCACGGTCCCCTCTTAGCCAAGGACCAACCCTATTACGGTTTTTGAAAATATGATTGGCTGCCAAATATTCTGTGGGCAAGTTACAGAGCTGCGAGAGCAGAGCTTTAATCAAAAAAAAGTTTGCCAAATTTGGTTGAGAATTGGGCAAGTTATGCCCAAAAAACTTTTTAAAAAGTGTCCGTCCGTTATCCGTCCGCCGTGCGCCGTCCGCCGTGCGCCGTCCGCCGTACGTTCTGCTCGGCATGGGGATTGGCAATATCTGGGGCTCCGGTCTCAACGTCACTATAGTATATCGACCCTGGAGGGTGGCATGGCGCCTCCAGAAATTTGATTTTCGGCCTCCTTTATGCCGAAATTGAGGTTGGAAAATCGATTGAACGTAAGGGGGGACCCTTACAAAAAAAACAGAAAATCTTGAATAACTTTTTCTACGATGCTCGGAGGGAAAAAACAAGGACAGATTCGGAATCCTGGCCAAAAACTACACAAAACCTGTCTATAAAACATTAAAATTTTGAAAAAAAAATTTTCCTCTTCCGACCACCCTAGCCCTTTCATCTGTCACTCAAAAAGGGCAGTCCATGGTTTTTCAACCAAATTCAAATGTAAGCACAGATTTAGAATCGGCATATTTGATTTGTGAACAAAAAAACTCAAGTCTTCTTGGCAATTCTCAAAATTGGGGCCGTGCGAGCGGAGCGGAAGCACGGTCCCCTCTTAGCCAAGGACCAACCCTATTACGGTTTTTGAAAATATGATTGGCTGCCAAATATTCTGTGGGCAAGTTACAGAGCTGCGAGAAGGCTCAATGGACGCAGCAAACACAGAGCTTTAATCAAAAAAAAAGTTTGCCAAATTTGGTTGAGAATTGGGCAAGTTATGCCCAAAAAACTTTTTAAAAAGTGTCCGTCCGTTATCCGTCCGCCGTGCGCCGTCCGCCGTGCGCCGTCCGCCGTACGTTCTGCTCGGCATGGGGATTGGCAATATCTGGGGCTCCGGTCTCAACGTCACTATAGTATATCGACCCTGGAGGGTGGCATGGCGCCTCCAGAAATTTGATTTTCGGCCTCCTTTATGCCGAAATTGAGGTTGGAAAATCGATTGAACGTAAGGGGGGACCCTTACAAAAAAAACAGAAAATCTTGAATAACTTTTTCTACGATGCTCGGAGGGAAAAAACAAGGACAGATTCGGAATCCTGGCCAAAAACTACACAAAACCTGTCTATAAAACATTAAAATTTTGAAAAAAAAATTTTCCTCTTCCGACCACCCTAGCCCTTTCATCTGTCACTCAAAAAGGGCAGTCCATGGTTTTTCAACCAAATTCAAATGTAAGCACAGATTTAGAATCGGCATATTTGATTTGTGAACAAAAAAACTCAAGTCTTCTTGGCAATTCTCAAAATTGGGGCCGTGCGAGCGGAGCGGAAGCACGGTCCCCTCTTAGCCAAGGACCAACCCTATTACGGTTTTTGAAAATATGATTGGCTGCCAAATATTCTGTGGGCAAGTTACAGAGCTGCGAGAAGGCTCAATGGACGCAGCAAACACAGAGCTTTAATCAAAAAAAAAGTTTGCCAAATTTGGTTGAGAATTGGGCAAGTTATGCCCAAAAAACTTTTTAAAAAGTGTCCGTCCGTTATCCGTCCGCCGTGCGCCGTCCGCCGTGCGCCGTCCGCCGTACGTTCTGCTCGGCATGGGGATTGGCAATATCTGGGGCTCCGGTCTCAACGTCACTATAGTATATCGACCCTGGAGGGTGGCATGGCGCCTCCAGAAATTTGATTTTCGGCCTCCTTTATGCCGAAATTGAGGTTGGAAAATCGATTGAACGTAAGGGGGGACCCTTACAAAAAAAACAGAAAATCTTGAATAACTTTTTCTACGATGCTCGGAGGGAAAAAACAAGGACAGATTCGGAATCCTGGCCAAAAACTACACAAAACCTGTCTATAAAACATTAAAATTTTGAAAAAAAAATTTTCCTCTTCCGACCACCCTAGCCCTTTCATCTGTCACTCAAAAAGGGCAGTCCATGGTTTTTCAACCAAATTCAAATGTAAGCACAGATTTAGAATCGGCATATTTGATTTGTGAACAAAAAAACTCAAGTCTTCTTGGCAATTCTCAAAATTGGGGCCGTGCGAGCGGAGCGGAAGCACGGTCCCCTCTTAGCCAAGGACCAACCCTATTACGGTTTTTGAAAATATGATTGGCTGCCAAATATTCTGTGGGCAAGTTACAGAGCTGCGAGAAGGCTCAATGGACGCAGCAAACACAGAGCTTTAATCAAAAAAAAAGTTTGCCAAATTTGGTTGAGAATTGGGCAAGTTATGCCCAAAAAACTTTTTAAAAAGTGTCCGTCCGTTATCCGTCCGCCGTGCGCCGTCCGCCGTGCGCCGTCCGCCGTACGTTCTGCTCGGCATGGGGATTGGCAATATCTGGGGCTCCGGTCTCAACGTCACTATAGTATATCGACCCTGGAGGGTGGCATGGCGCCTCCAGAAATTTGATTTTCGGCCTCCTTTATGCCGAAATTGAGGTTGGAAAATCGATTGAACGTAAGGGGGGACCCTTACAAAAAAAACAGAAAATCTTGAATAACTTTTTCTACGATGCTCGGAGGGAAAAAACAAGGACAGATTCGGAATCCTGGCCAAAAACTACACAAAACCTGTCTATAAAACATTAAAATTTTGAAAAAAAAATTTTCCTCTTCCGACCACCCTAGCCCTTTCATCTGTCACTCAAAAAGGGCAGTCCATGGTTTTTCAACCAAATTCAAATGTAAGCACAGATTTAGAATCGGCATATTTGATTTGTGAACAAAAAAACTCAAGTCTTCTTGGCAATTCTCAAAATTGGGGCCGTGCGAGCGGAGCGGAAGCACGGTCCCCTCTTAGCCAAGGACCAACCCTATTACGGTTTTTGAAAATATGATTGGCTGCCAAATATTCTGTGGGCAAGTTACAGAGCTGCGAGAAGGCTCAATGGACGCAGCAAACACAGAGCTTTAATCAAAAAAAAAGTTTGCCAAATTTGGTTGAGAATTGGGCAAGTTATGCCCAAAAAACTTTTTAAAAAGTGTCCGTCCGTTATCCGTCCGCCGTGCGCCGTCCGCCGTGCGCCGTCCGCCGTACGTTCTGCTCGGCATGGGGATTGGCAATATCTGGGGCTCCGGTCTCAACGTCACTATAGTATATCGACCCTGGAGGGTGGCATGGCGCCTCCAGAAATTTGATTTTCGGCCTCCTTTATGCCGAAATTGAGGTTGGAAAATCGATTGAACGTAAGGGGGGACCCTTACAAAAAAAACAGAAAATCTTGAATAACTTTTTCTACGATGCTCGGAGGGAAAAAACAAGGACAGATTCGGAATCCTGGCCAAAAACTACACAAAACCTGTCTATAAAACATTAAAATTTTGAAAAAAAAATTTTCCTCTTCCGACCACCCTAGCCCTTTCATCTGTCACTCAAAAAGGGCAGTCCATGGTTTTTCAACCAAATTCAAATGTAAGCACAGATTTAGAATCGGCATATTTGATTTGTGAACAAAAAAACTCAAGTCTTCTTGGCAATTCTCAAAATTGGGGCCGTGCGAGCGGAGCGGAAGCACGGTCCCCTCTTAGCCAAGGACCAACCCTATTACGGTTTTTGAAAATATGATTGGCTGCCAAATATTCTGTGGGCAAGTTACAGAGCTGCGAGAAGGCTCAATGGACGCAGCAAACACAGAGCTTTAATCAAAAAAAAAGTTTGCCAAATTTGGTTGAGAATTGGGCAAGTTATGCCCAAAAAACTTTTTAAAAAGTGTCCGTCCGTTATCCGTCCGCCGTGCGCCGTCCGCCGTGCGCCGTCCGCCGTACGTTCTGCTCGGCATGGGGATTGGCAATATCTGGGGCTCCGGTCTCAACGTCACTATAGTATATCGACCCTGGAGGGTGGCATGGCGCCTCCAGAAATTTGATTTTCGGCCTCCTTTATGCCGAAATTGAGGTTGGAAAATCGATTGAACGTAAGGGGGGACCCTTACAAAAAAAACAGAAAATCTTGAATAACTTTTTCTACGATGCTCGGAGGGAAAAAACAAGGACAGATTCGGAATCCTGGCCAAAAACTACACAAAACCTGTCTATAAAACATTAAAATTTTGAAAAAAAAATTTTCCTCTTCCGACCACCCTAGCCCTTGATGGTGAGTGAGTGTTGGCGGCGTAGGTGCGGAGCGGCCCGGCGCCGGCGTAGGCAGGGCTGGGGTTCTGGCACATGGTGCTGCGCAGCATCCCACTCCTGCTCCACACCTTCCCCGCCCCGTCCTCCCCCAGCGTCAGCAGCGAGGCTCCGTCCAGCGACCAGCGCACGCACAGCACTGCTCCCTCCAACATCAACACTCCTCTCAATCCTATACTTCATTCTGCCATTCGCAGATTGCTTCAAGTGGGTAGATAGATAGGTGATAGATGAGAAGGAGGCCTTGTTCCTCGGTCTTCTCGCCCCCCTTGGATCGAGGTAGACTTCCGCGGGGCGCCAGGCGATGCCCCTCCGCCACCCTTCTTTGAACCGCCGCCCAGGCCGCGCGGGTACCAGTTGATGTCCGTCGGGTACAGCGTGTCCGGTAACTCAGCCAACTTTGACGTCTCTCCTAGGGGTGAGTCAAGAGCTGCATGGGGAACTGTTGAGAGATGAATAGGGGGAGGAGAGAACCAGAGATGAGGTTCCATCGTAGGAGTTGATGATCGTCGGCGGCGGTGATGACCTCGTCGCTGGTGGCCCAGCCCAGGGCACTGGCCATGCCCCTGTGCTTCGGCTCTGAGCTCAAGCTTAGCTTCAGACGCATTTTACTTGTTGAGGCTGAAATGTGCAATGCTGGAAGGGGGGCAGAATATGCGCTTCGTCTCCTGTTGGCCGGCGTTGGCATGGCAACCGCATTATGTTTCACAGGAGACTTTATCTATTGCTGGACTAGTTTGAAAAAATATTAAAAATGCCTGTGAAATTGTATTTTGAGCCGAAAAAGAACACCATCAGCAGTTATAGTAACAAATAAAAAATAAAATCGATTTCCCCGAGTTCAAACAGAAAGAAATTCATCTACTACTAGTGGAATCTGCTTCTAAAACATTTTGTGCATTTTGTTTTTTGCGCGCAGTTTCAGGTCTTTTTTCATTTCATGCTAAAACTAACTGGAGTTGGCGCAGTCGATACCGATGGTACCAGATCTCTTCTTATAAGATTTCAAATGTAAAAATAGGAAATGTATTCAAATGTAAAAATTGCCGTGCCTTGTTTAAAGTTTGATTGACAGCCTAACCACTACTTTGCTAAAGCTCCGTTTGCGCAAGCCCAATTGATGAGTCATGAACTTTTTCTGGAACACCTCTTAATTATTTCGGGCTTTTTTACAATGGGAATGTCAAAATTTTGTTGAATTTTAAACTCAAGCAAAAAAGACCTCGCCCAAGAGCTTTGTCACAATAAATGCAGATAAAAGGCCATTTGCCACGCTTTCAGGAAATATAAGTGGCAATTCAGTGGCCATCGGCGAAGACAGTATGTGATGTTTCCCAAACCTGTTTCGTCCGTCCCATGTTGACGAGGCGGGCGGAAGGGAGGCCGGGATCAGTCTGTCTATTTTCCCCAAGATGCCCTAACCTGTTCCGCTCTCCTTCCCGGCTCTTCCGGGCCTCTTCCGGTGACCTACGAAAGAGAATCTCGCTATGTTCCTGCTGTTACACCACAGCGTTTGGTAAAGCAGAGAGCTCGTTAGCTTATCTGTACTTCGACCGACCACCTCTACAATGCTACTACAACGCCCAGCACCACTTCCGCCAACTTCCGCCACTTCCGGACCAACATCCGCTTCCGCCACAACCTCCGGCCTTTGGACATCGCCGCCTTCCACCGCCAGCGATCGAGTCCAAAGCCCCAGTCACCGATCTACAGAGCCAGGACAGCGAATCGAGCCCAGCCTGCAAAGCTGCACTTCGCTTCGCTGCCCGACAGGACACCCTGCAGCCCCAGAGCTTCACTCAGCCAGAGCCGGCCCAGTGAACTTCTATGCGACAGCAACTGCGACTACGCTGCATGGAATTGAAAATTGACTTCCAAGTCTCTTTTTCAATATCCGTTCTTCACCAGCAACATCGCAGCGCCGAGTTTCCAGACATCACGCCATCCTTTGGCGGTAAACAGGAAACCCCCGACGCCGAGTTTCCAGCCATCATCCATCACGCCATCTTCGGCGTAAACAGGAAACTCCGACACGTCACACGGCACACTTGCTACCGTAATCCGCTGCCACGAAGGGTCTTGAAGCGAACTGAAAAGTTCTCTTCAAAATAGCATCTACCTTCGATGATTTCATTTTATCCTTGCGGATTTTATGAAATCATTGACCGCCGACGATCAAGACAACAATCGACTTCGCTTCAGAGCATTGAAAATTAACTGAAAAGTTTCTTTTCATTGCTGACGTCATCAGCGTCGTCTCCAGAATTTCATCATCCTGAAAAGGATTTTGAATTTCTCTACAGCTGCCAGCTACTAGCATCGATCCGCCTTCGATGCCAGCCTTTGAAATTGGCCGTTGTCAATTATCAAAGATCTTCGCTGCCAGCCACAGTCAACGTCGGCACAGACTCAACTCTGCTTGGGCATCGAAAACTTACTGCAAAGTTGTTTTCATGCTGGCTCTACAAGCATCGTCGATCGCAATTTCATTATCCTTGGACGGATCTTGAAATTGTCTGCAGCCAAGAGCGACCGCGTATTTTCGCTGCCAAAGTTGAAAATTGGCTCCGATCAGTTTTCAACTCCTGGCCTCTGCTGCAACCGAGCCGGCCAACCAGACCAGCTATCCAGCAAGCAACGTCTACGCTGCTAGAGTTTTGGAACCGTCTCTGACCAGTCCAAAACTCCCTGCTACCTGCTGCAATCGCCGGCCAGCCTGTTTATAAATCTTGGCGGATTTATAAACGATCGAGCATCGCTGAAGAAAAGATGGGCCGAACCTCAGAGTCAAAATGCCGTCTTTCAACGTCGCATTATTTACTGATCTTTATGATCATGTAAATTAGAAAAGCAACGGCGAAAGATAAGGAGCAAAGAGACTCATCAACGGCTTCCCTTTTCTACGTGGACGACTACGGGAGCAGACCCCGCTCAGTGGACTGCTTGCACTGCCACTGCTACGGCCTCCCGATGTCCTGCGTCTTCAGCCTGTTCACCTGCGGCCAGAAGGACCTCCTCATGGGCAACGCCCTCCACAAACACTTCGACTGCGTCCGCCTCTAATACGGCGCTTTCGAAGCGTATTCAAGGGACACGCCCTGCCCTCCTTCTGCCCGCCATGGAAGAAAGCGCCAACACTGGACAAAGTCCGCCGCTTTCGCTACGGCTTCCTGGAGCACTCCAACTGCGTCCAGATCTTCATGGACTGCAAACAGCGCGGCACGCTGAACGGCATGAACTGCGGCTTCTGCCACTTCCTGCTCTACAGCGGCCACACTGCCTAGCTCTAGGACTCCGTTCCGATCGTCGCCCACTACGGCTTGCTGCCCGTGCTCTGCTCCAGCATCAAGCCGGCCGAGTCCAGCGTCTACGCCTTCTTCAACCCCGGCAACTACATGGCCTTCTTCGTCGCCATGAAGCCCTGCCCCTTGGAAGACGCCTCCAATCAGTTTCTCAGCAAGGCCTCAAACTCACCCCCTCTTCACTGCCCATAGAGGTCGGTGGTGTACAAGGCCTACGGAAACCTGAGCGGCTTCCACAACCACTTCTGCAACTTCATGCCCGCGTTCGCCGTCATGCAGTTCGCCCCCTGGAAGACGTCCTCCGCAGATCTTTCAGATCTCCTGCCCTACACCTCCCCTCCCCTCACTCTGCCCAGCAGTAAGAGGTCGGTGGTGTACAAGGCCAACGGCTACCTGGACGGCTTCCTGACTGGCCTCTGCCAGTACGCCGGCGACTGGGCCAACTTCAATCCCATCGCCGCCTTCTAGACTTTGCACTATCTGGGAAGATATGCAAATTCTATCTACGCTTCTTTCGACAGCTCCAAAATGGGCAAGAAAAGTAAACTTAAGGTTTACGCAATTCAAAGAGCCTATTTTGGGGCGGCGTTCTGGAGCGCGGCCGAGCTCCTCCGCCTCAGCTCCGCCCACTCTCTGCCCAGCCACAATGCCTCTTTTGGCTGGCCCAGTGAGAGCAGCTTCTTAGGACTTCAGCTCAGTACGGCGAAGAATGCAAGAAACTACGCTGCTACGCCTTCGCATCTGCTCACTGTCATCCCGAGCTGCGTTCGATTCTATCATCGCAGCTACTGAGCAATTGCTTAGTGTCATCCCGAGCAGCGTCGTTTTCTACCTCTGTCAACCCGAGCGAAAGGACATTGTCATCCCGAGCTGCGTTCTTTCGCATCTCAGACAGTGACCGTCTTTGCTCTGCGTCATCCCGAGCTGCGGAAAATCATCGCAGACAGATAGAGAGTGACCAGCGTCTGTCATCCCGAGCTGCGTCAAACTTCGCCGATGTCAACCCGAGCAAATTGGCCCTGTCATCCCGAGCTGCGTTCACTTCTTCGCAGCTCTACAGCTACAATTTGCTCCGCGTCATCCCGAGCTGAACCAGTCCAAGACACTGTCAACCCGAGCAAACAGTCTCCTGTCATCCCGAGCTGCGTCCTTTCTCCTCGCAGCAACAGTAGAGACAATTTGCTCAGTGTCATCCCGAGCTGCGGCAAGTTGAGATGACTGTCATCCCGAGCTGCGTCATTCAACGCGCCTCTCAGAACAGCCTCAATAAACGTCGCCAGAAGCGAGCAGAAAGTGATACTTTCTGAAACAGACGGCCATTGGCCCATCTTCGATGCCTCAAAAAGCCTACTACAAAGGCTTTCCGCAATCCCCCAAGCGGCCCAGCCTCAACCAGAAGCCCGTGCACTGCTTCTCCTACATGGCCGCCATTCACAACGTCCGCGTCCCCTACACCTCCCTACCCCCCTCCAACCTCAATTGCGATAGGCTTTTAAGCTCGCCTCGCTTAAAACTCAGCCTTTCGCATCAACGGCGAATGCGTCCCTCTTCTGCCTTAGTTGGCCTATGTCGCCTAGGCTCCGCTCACGGGGCAAGAATCGCCTTGCCCACTCACTTCTCCGCCGCCGGCCGAGAGGGAAGAGTACCCTGAACGGGAACCTGGACGGATTGGCCAAGACCGAGCTGATCATCGGCCAGAAGAGCAGCGTTCGCATCGTCGCCATCAACGTCATCAATAATGACACCTCAAACCTCCCCCTCCAACCCTCATCTAGATGAAAGGCGAAGTGAGCTTCTACTACCGCCGCTACAAGACTCTCGTCTATCTCAGCGACGGCGTATCAGCGGATCTTCAATCTACCTCCCTTCATCTGGAGCCCCAACAATGAGAGGCTAATCAAACATGGCCTAATAAGAGCTGCGCTTCTCCAAGGCCTCCAGACTCGCCTGGCGCCGCTTGGACAGCGCAGAGAAGAACGCCCACTCCCACACCTCAAACTCCCTCTTCAATCCCTATCTGGACGGAAGGCGAAGACTAGCTTCTTCTAGCGCCGCTTCGAGATCATCGTATTTCGCAGCGCCGACGCATCTGCAAGTCTTCCTAACACCCTACCTATACCTTCCAGCCCCACACCCCATAGCTGAGACAGGCCAAGATTGGCCGCCCGTTCGCGCAGAGCTCATCCAGCCAGCGCCTCTCAGACAACAGACTGTTGAAGACTAGCGTCTACTACCGCGGCTTCGAGATCATCGCATTTCGCGGCGCCGGCGTACCTGCCAGTCTTCACGGCACCTCAACTCTCTACCACAGCCTCCCAACCTGGGCCAGTCAAGATTGGCCTCAAAAGCGCTTCACTCGGCCAAGCTTCACTAGCTGGCCATCTCCGGGATGCAGAGCTTATCCAGCCAGCAATTCTCGGACAGCGCACAGACGGACGCCGACATTCTCTCATAACCCCTATCATCCTGCCCATCTATACCTCCAAGCCTCCCTTTGCGGAGTGAGAGAACCGCCTCAACTACTCCTGCAAACGCCGCCTGGACAGCGTACAGATGGACACCGACGGACCTTCTACGTCTCCCATCACCTACACCCTTCCATCATTACAACCCCTCAAACACTGTTCCAATTCGATTGGGCCAAGGACGCCTAGCTGAACGCCTGGAGCTTCTAGCGCCTCTGCGACAAGCACAGCCTCAATCAGCCCTGCCTTGGCGTCGGACAGATGAACAGTTCCGATTGCGCACCTTCATTCCTACCCCTTGGCCTCCCCTCTAGAGGCTTGGAATGGAGCGGCATCGACAAGAGCGCCTCCAAGAATCCGCCGTCTCTGGCATGAAAACAGGGCCAGATCGCCTCTGGAAGTCATCAGCCCGCCTTTCAAGCCAGCGCCGAACGGGAACATTAAAGTTTAACTTTAATGAAATATTCGGCGGAAATTCGACGCTTCTATTATCCTAAAACGGATAAAAGAAGAAGTCTCAAGAACTTCGGTTCTACGGCGTCTAAGTGAGATTTGCCGGCCTTCTGAACGGCGCAAATCTGCATGGACTGCGGCTTCAAGGCCTTCGCCTACGGCTTCGGCTCCGGCTTCCTGGCCTCCGCCTCCCACCAGACGCCCATTGACTGCCACTCATTCCCAGTCAATCAATTGATTGCCCCGAATGACGCGTCAATGCCCATCAACGGCCAACACATTTCCTCCTAGCTCCTTGCTATAAAGGATTGAAATGCGCTTGGCACGGGCCTCCGGCCAACCTCTACTCGGCCTTGTTCATCAAGCGCGGCGACATCTGGATCGCCTTCAACTGCATCGTGAACAAAGCACAGGCCTTCGGCCACCCTACGACGGCCTGAATCGGCAGGCACAGGCCTTCGGCCACCCTACTACGGCCTGAATCGGCAGGCACAGGCCTCCGGCCACTAGGAGCTCACCCTGTCCCTGCACTTCCGTTCCAGCAGCCTTCCTCTGTGGACTCCGACTGCGGACGAAAAGTGTCAAACAGCCACGACTCCTTCCAGTCAAACTGTCCCTGCAGTTCCCCTTCAGCAGCCTTCTTCTGAGCAACCTCGCTCTTTGGACTCCGACTGCGAGTGGGAATTGGCAAACAGCGTGACTCAATCCTCAAGGGTCAACCTCTTCAGCTCTAGCAGCCTTCCTCTGAGCACCTTCGCTTTTTGGACTCCGACTGCAGACCTGAGAAAGACCCACGACGCGGCATCCGACCTTCGCATTTCTCTCACAGCAGCCTTCCCTTATGGACTGAACTGCAATCGCTAGCAGCCTTCCTCTGTGGACTCCGACTGCGGTTTGAACCGTGAACTCAGATGCACTGCGGAAAGCCCCGCCTAAGAGCTACTAGGAGCCAGCGGGCAACAACTACTCGGCTCTTGCTACTCAATCCGTCGCCCTTATGGGGGGGAGGCGGAGCGACTGCAAGAGCATGCCCTGCCCACCCTCTCCCGCATTGCTGAGGAAGCGGGAGAGAAGCAGGTTACACGTTGGGGGGCGGCCGACCTGGGAGCGGCTGCCACGTGAGGGAGCTGGCAAAGCACCCTCGTTCTTACTCACTTCGGGCAGAAGGCCCAAACTGTTACTCTGCAAGGCCTAAAACGCCTGTAGCCACCTCGAGCCGTCGACGGATGGGAGGAGGATGCAGAGGAGAGCGAATTTGTCTTACGGGACTCTGGGCTGACGAGCACAGAATTCGCGACCGCGCAGGCCTACTAGGAGGCAAATGACAGCGCCCAGCCTACACGGAAGCTGGTATCAAACGCGGGAAGGAGTACGGAACACAAAACCCTCAGCCTCCGTCGAACTCCGCAGGGGATGATTCGACAAGCGCAGACTACTAGGAGTCTGCTTAGCAGCCAATTTGGTGGCTGATCTCGTCAGTGCGGGCCATTAGGAGCCCGCCTTGCAGCCGAACTGGCGGCTGACTGGACGAGCGCAGACTACCAGGAGTCTGCTTCGCAGCCGACTACGCGGCTGATCTCGTCAGTGCGGGCCAGTAGGAGCCCGCCTTGCAGCCGAACTGGCGGCTGACTGGACGAGCGCAGACTACTAGGAGTCTGCTTCGCAGCCGACTACGCGGCTGATCTCGTCAGTGCGGGCCATTAGGAGCCCGCCTTGCAGCCGAACTGACGGCTGACTGGACGAGTGCAGACTACTAGGAGTCTGCTTAGCAGCCGACTAGGCGGCTGATTCGACGAATGCGGACTACTACCAATCCGCTTCACAGCCAATGGCGGCTGACTTCGATGAGCGCGGACTACTACTACCTTCCGCTTCGCAGCCAAACAAGTGGCTGATTCTAGCAGCACGGACTACTGCGAATCTGCTTAGCAGCCAAACTGGCGGCTGATTCGAGTAGAGTGGACGAGAAATCATCCGCTACGAACACCGATACCGACTGCTTCAAGATCAAGCTCATCGCAAGGATACTGGAGTGCTGCATTGCTCCTGCTTCAAATGGTTCGTGGAATGCCCGGCGGCGGATTTCAGCTAACAAGAGGCGGCTAAAAACCGCCACGCCAATTTGCCGCCTACACAAGCCATCCGCCTACTATTTGTCACCGGGCAAAAACAGCCCCTCAGCAGGCCCTCCTACGCTGCACACTCCACCCCCCTCAGCGCGCCACACACACACACGCACCTCCCTGCAAAAACACCCCCGCTCCAGCCGGCCAAAACCTGCTCCCCCAGTCTTCACAAGAAGGGCGGCAAGACGAGAGGGCGGACTCAGTGCCCCCCCCTCTCTCTCTCTCTCTCTCCTCCGCGGGCCTACGTTTTTTGGACGCAAGCGCTGAAAAAGCGGCCCCCGGAGAGCGCAAACAAGAGAGATTAATGACCTCCCTTACAGCCACACCCTACTCCCTGCACAAAAACCGGCCCCTCAAGCCAGGCCTTCCTTCGTTTAATGGAGACAAACGACGTCAAAGTTTCTCCACCACCACTCCAAGGGACAGCCCCCGCGAAGCCACGTTGGACTCCACACATACACTTGGAGCCCACCCCCCTGTCCATACCCTCTCCGTGGCCACGCCCCCGTTGGGGGAGGATCGGGGGTACCCATCCCATCGAGCTCTTTCAACCGGCCTCAGTCATTCCCGCCTAAGAGCCCACACACCCCCCACCCCATCCCCACCCCATCGCGCTCAACTTGCATCCCACCAACACGTCGTCGACTTCACGGCTGTCGACGAACACACTTCAGCAGCCCTCGCCGACGGTCGCCTGCCCCTCGCAGCAACTCGCACATCCTCCTGGAGATATGTCCACCCAGTCACTCCTGGCGCCGATAGGAGACGACGTCGTCCTTGGCTCGCCCCTCGAGGAAGACAGAACAAGCAACGGGTCCAATGGAAGGCCCATGCCCCCCACCAACGAGCCCACGACTACGGAGATCCAAAATCAGTCCAGATCCAGGCAGAAAGGACGAGACCTCCTTGACCTACTGAGGAAAGGCAACGACCAGACAGAGGAAAACAGAGGGTCTACTCAAAGATCACTCAACCAAGGAAGCAGGCCGACAAGGAGAGAGCAGGAACTCCTAGAGAAGGTGAAGACGTTGGAGGAGACCTGTAGAGACCTCCGACGACAGCTGGTGGATGCGGAAGCCGGGAGGAAGAGATCAGGAAGAATTCCGAACGATGGATACGTGATGAATCACAAGCAGGCCGAGCGACTCGACGCCGCATTTGACAGTCTCAGAAGATTGCGTCGGATCAACCCCGCTCTCCAAGACACATACAAACAAGTACAGTCACTGGCGGCCATGGTCAATGGACTGCCAGATGTGGACAAACTGCTGGAGACATCGGAAGACCCGGACCGCGTCCAACGCTCGGAACCTCAAGATGCACTGTCGTCGGTACCCAACCCGTGGGGAGGAGGAGTACGAGGTCGTGCTCGACATCAGATTGGAGGCGTCGGGCACAGAGGCTCCCATGTCGGCAGAGAGGATCGCAGAAGCCACCCTGGACGGACACGATCTCTTCCCACGACACACCCTCCATCCCCGAGACACTGATGTCCCACCACTCAACTACACCACCTTCTCACCCCCCCCCCCACCACTATAGTCCAGTGTACCTACTCGAACTAGAGTCGCGAGATTCGGAGATCTTCCGGCCCCGTGACTTCGATCACCTTTCCCAATCGGAATGACCGCGCAACATTGTTTCTTGCCTAAACAAACTAAACCCCATTCTAGCTCACAGACAAGGCAGTTGACGGCCTCCTCGGATCTATTCTCCCAGACAGACGGACATCAGAGAATCATCCTCATGGAGGCTCAACCCATCTTCCGCTGCTCCTCCTGCCAGAATATCTTCGGGACTCTCGGAAAGATCGACTGCGACAAGTGTCCACGGCACTACTGTCTCTACTGCTCCCGCGGCAACCTGGACCAACTCCTAGGACCTGACGAGACGGGGTTGACGATGTCGATCTGCCAGAAGCTTCTCAAGAACAGCTCAGCAAGCTACCACTGTCCCGGATGTGACCAGATGGAGGACTCTGCCCCGCTCAACATCGTGGAACAATTGTTCCTACAAGGCGTTTTCCACCCCAAGAATGTGGCAGCGCTCCTTGCGGAGAAGGGAGACGAGCGGAAGATCGCCACCTTCGCCATCTGCGATGCCCTCTACCGAGAGACGTGTGCCCTCCGCAAGCTCCAGGACGACCAAGCACCACCAATCTACGTCCCTATCGATTACGGCGTTGAAGACTCCCAAGACGCCTTCCACTGCCCTGCGTGCTTCATCGGACCCATCCCTCGCAGCACCCCCGCGGCGCCTGAACAACACTACACCGGCTCAGGCCATGAGCTACCAGCTCACAGGATCGAACACGAAGTCAAGGCATCGAAGAGCGAGGAAGCACCACTGCATCACCTCTACCGAGACGTGACCTGGCTCTCTGATTGCATAGCCTTGGCCCAAGCTCATCTAGATCTACTCGCGGCGAACGATCTACGCCGCCCTGGTTTCGAGGAATGGTGGCGTCGACTCTTGTACCGACGACAAGAGATCCTCAATCTAGCGGACGAGGCCGCCGCAACCCAGGTCAAGCCAGCCGCGGCGGCAATGCTGGACTTAGACACACCCCAATACACGGACGGCAGCACACATGTCGCACAGTCCCGGCAACCCCAAGCCTCCATCCATCAAGGCTCCATGACAATGCCCCCCGTCGTGGCCCGCCCAGGGACGACATCGCGGTACCCCACGAGGGACCCACGCACACTAAGAGCCAAGTCCCTCCAACTCCACCCATCACACGGAACTGCCACTGCCAGTCTGGCCGATCCCATCTTCCCACACCCAACCTACAGGGAACTCCACAACACACAACAGGCGCAGACCGTCACCACGCTCGACACCACCCACCATCAGCACCGTCCTGAGACTCATGCAAGGAACATGGGATCAGGGAACCAGATCCAGAACGGAGCACTAAGGCCAGTACGACCGAAGGTCAAAAATAAGAGGACGTCAGCAAGAACTCCGCCTCCTCGCTCACACTCGGCACCGCCGGGAGGACCATCGCGACCGCAGAAGAAAGGGGTCGGGAGACAGCTCCACGTATTGGTGGGTCCCGGACGGCCAGAACAACAAGAGCAACCAGACCAGGCCCCAGAGAGAGGAAGAGGAACGGTGGAAGACAACGTCTACCGACCCCCTCCGGAAGACCTACCCCCTGGAGACCAACCCACTCGAGTGGAGACGCACCACTACCGCTTCGATGGTGACCCAAGGGACGTAGCTGCCTGGATACAGTCAACTCATCCGCCTCCACCATCATTCCGCCCCCCAGCACCCCCTGGACCACCAACTGAGACCGCGAGAGGAGGAGAGCAATACCCGCCCCAGGCAAATCAGATGGCTTCTCCGACACGGCCGTCAACGCTGGACGTGGGACCAGGGACAGGACGCGGACTTCCACATCACCAGGAGGCTAGAACCGGAATGACCCCCTATCCTCCGACACATGTGCCTCCCGGTGGACACCCGGTGGGAGAGGGAGGGGGCGGATCCGCAGAACCCCCTCCCCCTCGCTACGCCCCACCACCACATGCTCCACTCGACGGAGTGCCACCACGGGCTTCGGAAGGGGTTCGAGTAGCCTATGACCCACCCCCTCCACCCCGAGCGCACCCTCCACCACCGCCACAACATTACGATCCGCAACCACAGTACTACGCACAACAGCAGTACGCCCCCCAACCGCAACACTACGCTCCCCCGCCACCCCCCGGACAACCAATACCAGCTCAAGCCGGTCAGTGGGGCCCGAATCCAGCGATGCAAGGAATAGGGGCGGCGTCGCTGCAGTACTGTCAACAGATTCTCCATCACCTGTCCCTCCAACAAGAGCGAGAGCAGCTTAGGCAGACACTTCCGCCAATCGAATACCCTCGCTTCAAGGGAGATCCATTGGATTTTCCCACCTGGAAGTCCGCCTTCCTCAACCTCATCCATCGGATCACCAATGACCCCCATCGACGAATCCAAATCCTAGGACAGTGCTTGGAAGGAGAACCACTCAAGAAGGTGCAGCGGTACCTGGCGGACCCTGGTAACTTCGAAGTCATCCTCACCTTGTTGACACGAGATTACGAGAATCCGACGCTCCTCATCCAACGAGCCAAGACAGACATCGAGCAGTTACCATCAGTGTCAGATCACAACCTGGACAGCTTCCTCGACCAGCTCAGGTCTAGCTTCTACTTTCTCCGGGTGCAGTGCCAACTGCCGGAGGAGAAGCTGCTTCACCTTACGCAGACGGTCCTGAGTAAGCTGCCCACCAGCATCTACAATCGATGTCTCCATAAACTGCGGTCCATCAACCTACACGACATCAGCATCAATCACCTCATACCTCTACTCGAGGAAGAGGCCCGACTGCTGCAATCCAAGAGGGTGATGCGGGCCGGGCGAACTGACAGCAGACACACTTCGAGAGAACACTCGCACTCGACTAAATCTCGCTCCAACATCCTCTCCGCCGGAATGGATAAGGAAGTGACTACACTGACGAACGCAACATCAACGCCAGCAAGAGACCCGGCCTGTGCCTTCTGTGCAGGGAACCACAAACCGATCAACTGCCATCGCTTCACTACTGCCAAACAAAGGAAAGACCAAGCGGCGAAATTTCGGCGCTGCTACAAATGTCTGGTAGAAGGACACGACGCGAGCAGTTGCAGATCGCAGTACAACTGTCAGTTCTGCTGCCAGCCACACCACCATTCAGCCATCTGCTACGACGCCTTTCCGGACAAACACAGACAAAACTCGCTTTCTCGCCGCCGGCAGGAAGATAGTACCCGACGGACGAGCAGAAGCCCGCAGCGCAGACAGTCGCGTAGCCCCCCTCGTTACACTTCGCCTCGCCCTCGCAACCGCAGTGGCGAACGCGAAACGAGGAGCGGAGGGAGACGTCAGAGTCGTTCACCTGCGCCTCGCAACACCTCTCGGGCAGGAACTTCATCCCCCACTCGCAAGCAAGGGACGACAAGATCAAGGAACAATAGCAGAAGTCCGGGACGTTCGAACAATCGATCCAGACAGAGCAGCAGGGGAGAAGAGAAGACAACCCGCTCGTCAGTTCAACGACGGCCGGCGACCCCACTTCACAGATCCAGATCCAGAGAGGGGAGCGCACGCAAGGACGGATTGATCAGGAAGAGAAGCGAAGAAAGGAACACGGCCAGCATGATGGCGTCGGGAGGAGGACACCCTGACCCAGGACCCATCATGCTTACTTTCCCAGCACAACTTTACTCCGAAGATTGGGAAGATTCGGCGGACGTAGCGTGCATCCTGGACTCCGGTTCCCAAATGACGGCGGTGTCCAACCGCGTGGTGGAGCGGCTGGGACTGAGAACACTGGACGAGCAAGAAATCAACACCGGAGTCTTCGGACACAAGGAGCGACGCCAGATGTGGATGAGGAAGGTAGAGCTGAACGTCCGCGCACCCAGTGGGTTTGAGTTCAGCCTGGAGGCCTGGGTTCCCAAAGGAGAAGTCTGTCCACCACTCACCCTCGAAGCCCCCTTCACCGGGGAAGAGTGGGATCGGATCCGGAAGCGGCACCCTGAACTTCTGAACATGCCGCCGCGGAACAAGGAGGAACTGATGGAGGTGGACATCCTCTTCGGACAAGACGTGAACGCGTTCGCCCTCGCCACCGCCGCGCCTTGGAGTAGCCAACTCCGCCCAGGACTAGCTATTTTCCCCAGTCCATTAGGAAGCTTCGTGGTGGGGAACGCGAGATCACCGCTCCAAGCCAGACGAAGTCCTCCTCCAAGGACGGCCATCTTGACGAATGGAAAAGGGAAGCTAGGAAGCAAGCACACAGAAGGGCCTCAGATCGCGACACGTGGACTAGAAGAGTCCCTCGACTTCCCTCTCACCCGTGCACGGCTCCAGGAAGTACTCAGGAGCCCTACGGACCCATTGGCCAGACACGGAGGATCGACAGAACGGATCAAGGCTCTGGAGACTGACCTGAGAAGGATCGGATATCCAGTAGACAGACCAGTCCAAGAGCACCTTCACCGGTTCATCTGGAGGGAACTGGTAGAGGCAAGGGAGGAGATGACGGAAAAGGGAGGACAGAGATCAGTGTGGATAGCGACACCACCAAATCCCTGGCGTGAGGGATCAGCTCCGCTCTCGTCATCACTCTCCATACCACCGCCGATCCAATTCCTGCCCCCATCGAGGAATCTAGCTCCAGTATTGGGACGACGACAAGTCCTGATGTTGGGAGTCGGGAAACTAGGAGAGACGGAAGGAGAAGGAGAGGATGCTGCGAGCAAGGAGATGGAAGACCTCTCCGTCGGTGTGGAATCCGACGGGGACAGTGGCAATGAGGAAACCTTGACCCAGGAGGAGATACGAGAAGATCGGATGGTCGCCACCTTGGGACCACATCTCCGAAAGCTCCTGGCCTGCAACGCCTTACGAAGACCTGACACCTTGAAGAACATGACGAACGTCCTTGGTGCCCGAGAACCCAGTCACTACTTGCCCTGCCGGCGGAAGAACAAGATTCGCCTACCTTGGAGAAGAGACGAAGAGCAGACGGATCCTGGAGCGATTCTTCCCGTCGGCCGCTTCGACATGCCAACCATCCTAGACAGCCCCATGTCGGATGACCAAACCCGGCAGTTGAGAGTGTTTCGAGGCTTCCATTCGGCTGAAAACATTAGCGAGGACGTCGAAGGGACCTACGAGAAGACGATCGTACATTGCTGCCAACACAGCCGGAAGATGCACTCGGTCCGGCTCCGGTGCATGACCGCGGATGTATGGGACGCATTGCCGGATCGAGTGAAGACGGTGACGATGTTCGAAGGGTCGATTGGAACACTGGAGAAACCCGGAATCACTCAGCTGACCCTTGGCTATGAGCCCTCCATCCTGAACGTAGCCCGATTGGTGACGGGACTGAAGACACTGCACATCCATGGACTACGGAACTTTTCCGCCGAAAGCTGGGCGGCTTTGAGCCAACTCCAGCAGCTACGCACCCTTCACCTTGGGGCCTCACAGGACGGAAGATTCCGACTTGGAGGGGATTGGACCGAGCCGTTGCCCCAACTTCGGACCCTCAGCTTCCACTGCTTCTCGGTCATAAGAATGCCCTATCTGAGGAGGCTGACGCCAAACCTGGCCACGCTGCGTCTTCCTAGAGTCCACTTTGAGCGAGAGACCTGGGATGAGGAGAGCGGGCCTAGCCAAGTGTGGGACAGCTTGCCAAACCTGCTGGAACGCCTACGACTCAACACTCGGGGCACCTGGGCCCTCTCACGAAATACCACGGAGAAGCCCCCAACGGGAACGAGGATACTACGGGAGCTGAAGGACCTAAGGGTAGATGGAAGGTTCTCTGGACTTGCGGGACTAGCGCCCAACCTCACCGCAGCGGCCACGGCGGGAATAGAGGACTTACCGCCGACCATCACCAAACTGCACTACACCGGAGAGCTAGAGCCAGAAGGGAAAGAACCGCTGGTCGACCGGTTGAAGAGACTCCCGGCCCTCACACACCTATCCCTCCTGAACTTCTCGAACGTCGTCGTCCACTCCCCCAGCCGATTCTACGTTCTCTCCAAGCTCGGGACGGTCACCCACCTGCTGTTGGACCATCTAGCCTGGGACACATTCTGCGTGTTTCGGAAAGAGGACGAGATCCCACGGGAAGAGACCACCCCACCGGGTCTACCCCCGCCCAAGCTCAAGTATCTCAAACTAGACTGGTCGACCTACTACTTTCTGGGGCATCCAGACCTGGCGCCGATGACCAGAGGAGAGATCGTCCACCTGGCCAGATTCTTGAGTCATGTGGAACTTCCCTTTACGGTCGAGTTCAAAGATGATCGTTCGGGGCTCGTGGGGAAGCAGGCTCTTCGCCCCACGTTCCTAAAAGAAGAAGTGAAGAGATGGCGACGGAGGAGATTTCCCGACGAAGTCAGCACGCTCAAAGTGACCGAGCATTCGTTCAAGCCAGCCCATTGGCGGTACGAGTTCACAGAGACTCCAATGTCAGAGGAAGAACGAAGAGAGGAGCGACACCGGGCGAAGAAACGGAAGAGCAAAGCCAGGTCCAAAAGGCGAAGAGCGGAGAGGAAGAAGGAAGCACAGAAGCGTGACCCTCAACCAAGCCCGACCGTTCGGACGTCGGGGAACAGTCAAGGGCTCAGACGGATGGCGACGCTGATGCTACTCGCCGTGTGTCTACTTTCCCCAGCTACAGCTGAGCTGACATTCGGAGACCACGCTCCGATCCACGACGAAGCCGTCCCCTCAGCGGCAGACATCAGCCGCACCATCCTCCAGGGAACTCGACACCGACTGGACCAATCAGCACCGCCGCCGGAAAACGTGAAGTTCCAGCTGTGTCATCGACACAGTGGGGGAGGTCGACCGTTCCTCCTTCCAGAAAGAACCAGGGACTGTTCGATCTACGGAAAACCAGCCGAACGCTCCTACCACGACGTGGACCTGTGGCTTCCCGCTACAGAAGCACCTAGTGCGCCAGCCGCAAAGTGCATCATGGAGATCACCACTACAACCACCTGGTGGAATGGCTTCGTGTCACACCTCAACTGGGGTTTGTCTAACCCCATCGAGAAGCTAAACGTGCCGGCTGATGAATGCGAACAAGCCTGGACGGAACACGAGTTCCGGAAACTGAAGCTGGTGCAGATCGATAAGTTTCTCTGGTCCACGAATCAGTCCCTGCACTACGAATGGCACTGCTGCAGCGGAACGTACACGTATAAAACGATCAACCTCTACGTCCTAGAGGGGACAGTGTACGCGGGACACCAAGCTCTCACTTCGAGCCTCGGGTCACTGAAGGGATGCCAGATAGAGAAAGAGAGCTGCGTTCAACCTCAATATACCATTGTGTGGAACGACACGCCGGTACTCAAGTACTGCCCATTCCGCTACTTTGGAAGCTTCGTCGGCGACGTGATGGATTCACGAGTGAGGATTCCCAAACTATCCACAACCTTTTCCACCTACCCGCCCGAGGACGACTTCCCATACACCAAGGAGTCGATGAGCTGCCTTCCCGTCGGGACTCTTCTCTCCCACGAAGGGGGAGCCTTGCGCATCAATAACACCAAGAGAGACGACGAGGCCGGAGATCCCGGAAAGAAGGAAAGAAGGAGGATGGAAAGGGACTTGCCCACCATCACCCAGTCCCGAACAAGAAGACTCTACTCACTCCCTCCCACCACAGCCAAACCCCATTGGGACTTCGACAAGGGAGCGAGGAAGGAGGCTATCCACGCGGCCCTGCTCAGCATAGAGAACTGGGTGGAACATCACGACCCAGTGGAAGCTAAACTTCACTACGTCGTAGACGAACTGGTAGACATGATGGAGCGGGTGGAGTTGAGCGACGAGCATCGAATGTGTGTACTGGAAGACCATCAGTACCAAGTTCTGAAACAGATGGTCAGGATGAGCCCCACCAACGGAATCCGTGCCCTCACCGGTCGAATGGACATCTCGGCCGAAGTCCGAGGGTCGGCCATCTACATCTCCCAATGTGTAGAGGCAGACGTGGAAGCGATCTACCCGTATCACCAACTTCCAGGGGAAAAGAAATGCTATCTCTTCCTACCAGTCCGTCTAAAGACCGGAGAGACTCTGTTTCTGCCGGATGGAGTGGGAAAGGACCTCACCTACCACAGCCCGTTGGCGGATTGTCACCATGTCCACCCCTTCCGGTTCGTCGATCCAGTATCAGCAGCCGAGACCTCAGCGTTCTTCAAGAACTTCACCCATGGCTCGTTTGCCACCCTCCTACAAGCACCCGCCATCCACCATCTACAACCAAACATCACCTACGACACTCCAGTCCTTTTCAACTCGCGGCTGATGCCCCCCTTTGCGGCCCTCGTCGCTTACTCGTCAAGCCTGCCGATCTTGGAAAGGAAACTAAATGGACTGACGAACTACACGAGTCATTTCTCCCTTGACCCCAGCGGCGTGGTGCAAGGGATCGAAGCCTACGGTCATGCAGTAGGAGACATCGTGGGGACGTTATCCGAAGGAGCACAAGGGCTAGCCAGGACTTCCTGGTCTGGCATCAACAACCTGGGTTCTTCCATAGTCAAACCAGTCATCACGGTCGTTGGAGTCATTCTGGCCATACTGGCTGTCATCGCAGCGGGCGTCTTCCTCTTCTGGGTCTCACAGTACACTTCGTGGGGAGCTGATGCCAGGAGGAAAACAAGGGAGTGGAAAGAGAGACTACAAGGGTGGGACGTCGCTGACTATCTTCCGCGATGGATCACGGCCAATGGGACACGCATCTCGGAGAATTCAGACACTCAGTTTCTCCCAGTGGAGGCGCCCTTGTCCCGCTCTGCTTCTGCGATGGACCTCGTCAGATTGGACTCCCGAGGAGCGGCGGCTACGTTTAGTCGTGCCAATTCACGGAGTCGGAGTCCCAGTCTGCATCGCTCACGGGCTCTCTCTACGGCTACGTTTGGTCGTGCCAACTCACGGAGTCGGAGTCCCAGTCTGCATCGCTCACGGGCCCTCTCCCGAGATGTCGACCGGGTCGGGTCGCGAAGCCTGGCGGGTTCGAGAGTGAGGATCGATCGAACGCCCTCGATGAGCTCCGTCCACCTACTCCCATGGGATCCAACTGCCATCCAGCCGCCACGATCCGTGCGAGGTTCGAGATCGACACTGGCACGTTCTCGCTCTACTACTCCGGCCCCAATATTCCGCTGACCCCAGTGATGACCTTCCCGTCCTCGTAGTGTTGCTTGTAGCTTAGATCCGAGGCCCCGTTCCTCTGCCTGCCCTAGCCATTGGTGTGATCACTGCTGTCCTTCCCGGCCGCCCGGCGGGTGCGCTGTGCTGTTTCCCAAACCTGTTTCGTCCGTCCCATGTTGACGAGGCGGGCGGAAGGGAGGCCGGGATCAGTCTGTCTATTTTCCCCCAAGATGCCCTAACCTGTTCCGCTCTCCTTCCCGGCTCTTCCGGGCCTCTTCCGGTGACCTACGAAAGAGAATCTCGCTATGTTCCTGCTGTTACACCACATGGTGGCGGCCCATGCCTGGCAGGTAAAACCACTTATCTGAATATTCTATCCTCTTTGAATTTAATGGGTGGGGCGAATGAAAGAAGGTCGGTCGTACTGTTGTGTTGACCGGTGCTGCCTCCCTGTAAGCAGAGACTGGATCTCGACAGGCTTCGCTCAAATAGTTGGCGCACCCTCTATCCTTCACAATGCATCGAACTGGAATCGGTTTTTTTCTGAGACATCTAGTTCATATGCAGCTGCAGAGAAAATGAAATATAGCTAAAGTTTAGGTTCCTTGCATATATAGATAATTATGATAATCTGTTTTTCATCCAATAGGATAAGATCCAAAAAATTCCGAAAATTCAAGCCTGAGAGTCAAATTAGACCCGCCATAAGAGGCACAATTTTCCGCCAAAGGAGAAGGAACAAAACGTGCTTGTGCTTCATTGCAAACTTGACCAATTTAATTTCTATGAAAATATTTTTCCGTTTTATTCATCAATGAAACGCAGATTATGAGTTGAGCGGAAGCGGACATAATAATAGCTTCTCCTAGGCTACGCCCAGTGTTTAGGGTTAATTAATCAGTGCCAGATCAGGAAGGTCAGATAATCAGTCTGGTAGAAACAGTTTTCTTCCTTTCATTGCACATGTGATTCTACCAAAAATGCGGCCAGTCCTTAGACATTATTCGAAGCCACTGTTTTAATAACAGCGTAGCAACGATTTTTAAAATTGCATTTATTGCCTCTGTTACTTTCCAGCCAAAGGTAGAAAATGAAAAAACGGAGCCTTTAAGCATTAAGGTCACACTCCTTTTGGAAAAAAATCGTACTTTTAACATTGTGCAAATTTTAGTTCCGTAGCTTATCTTTGGCAATAGCTTCTTTTCTTCAGATGATGGAGATCTTTTTCGCTGCAGTCTTCCTATTGGGCTGGCGCGAGGGAGCATAGCGACCGTCAGCGCCCAGCCCCTCTTTTCGACCCAGGTGTACGTTTTAGGGGTTATTGCTAGATCTCAATTTTGATAAGGCTGCTGCTCCTCACAAAAAGCTCCAATCTTTCTAATTCTTTTTGCATTGGAAAGAGCGGCATTTAATTGACAAAAACTCGCGAGAAATCGCCCAAAAGTGGCAGAACACTAGAGAAAATCGCTCAAAACCATTTGTCCGAACTCCTTCTTCTTCTCCTCCTCCTCCGCATCTATTCAATGGACGATAGTAGGTATTCAATTGGCCAATGGATAAGGGTTCAATCGGCTAGGCAAAGGGATACTGTTTTGGAATTATAAAGCCCAATTAGGTGAATTCTTAAAGCGGCTGTGTGGTCAAGTGGACTGTGCATTTGACTTTAGTCAATTAAAGCTAGGTTCAAACCCACTTGAGTGCAAACTTTTACCTTTTTACCTTCTTTTAAAATCGACTTGGGTCAAGTTAAAGTTCTGTTTAAGTTGATTTTTTACACTTATATTAAAAGTTGAAGAAATATATTGGGCTGGCGCGAGGGAGCATAGCGACCGTCAGCGCCCAGCCCCTCTTTTCGACCCAGGTGTACGTTTTCGGGGTTATTGCTAGATCTTAAAATTGATAAGGCTCCTGCTCCTCACAGAAGAATCCAATCGTTCTGATTCTTTTTGCATTGGAAAGAGCATCATCGAATTGTCCAAAACTCGCGAGAAATCGCCCAAAACTTGCAGCAATCATTAGAAAATCACTCAAAACCATTTGTCCGAACTCCTTCTTCTTCTTCTCCTTCTTCTTCTTCTCCTTCTCCGCATCTATTCAATGGACGATAGTAGGTATTCAATCGGCCTGTACTTAAGGCATCAATTGGCAAGGTTCAATGGTAATTCTGAGCAATTAATATGGTCTAAGTCTACAAAGGAAGTTGTGCGGCTGTGTGGTCAAGTGGCTTGTCTATTTGACTCGATTCAGAGATGACCAGGTTCAAACCTTCTTTGATCCTTTTATTTTATTCTTTTATTTTTTTATCTTAAAAGTGGGAGAAATATGTGGTACCATCGGCAGACCAAAAATAATACTCCTTGTTCCCAAAAATCGATTCCTCTGAGTTTAAGACAAGAAAAATTCTCAAAAATATGTTAATTTTCCAATGAATTTGCATAATATTTTTCGAAGTTCCTTTTCGTTATATTTTTCAAATAAGTTTTTTTATTCACTTTTTGATTTATCTAATAAAATCTTAACTAAATATATAGCCAACAATATCCAATTTTACTTTTACATTTTATACTATATTAAAAGTGGGAGAAATATCTGGTACCATCGGCAGGCCAAATGTGGGCCTCTTTTCTCCAAAATTTGGAATTGCCTCGAGTAAAAAGTCAAGGAAATACAATTTCTACTAGTGGAATCTGCTGCGTCATCTGCATTTTGTTTTTGGGCGCGCATGGAAAGAGACACTGAACTGCGCGCCAAAAACAAAATGCAACTGACCAAGCAGCAGATTCCACTAGTAGAAATTGTATTTCCTTGACTTTTTACTCGAGGCAATTCCAAATTTTGGAGAAAAGAGGCCCACATTTGGCCTGCCGATGGTACCAGATATGGTACCATCGGCAAGCCTAATGTGAATCTCTTTTCTCCCAAAAATTAAAATGGTCCGAGCTAAAAAGCAAGGAAATAAAACTACTACTTGTGCAATCTGCTGAGCCACCTGCATTCTGTTTTGGCGCGCACATGAAAAGAGGTCACTGGACTGCGCGCCAAAACAAAATGCAAATGTCTTAGAAGCAGATTCCACAAGTAGTAGTTTTATTTCCTTGCTTTTTAGCTCGGACCATTTTAATTTTTGGGAGAAAAGAGATTCACATTAGGCTTGCCGATGGTACCATATATATCCATAATGCAAGCAGTGTAAAAGCCAGTTGTGGTTGTGCTATATCTTACTAGAATATCTAAGAATGAATCATAAGCACTCAATGGCACTCAAAGAAAGCTCAATAAAGCCTCCTCACAGAAGCAGCAGGAGAGCCCAGTGGGTTGTGTAGGAGGTGGTTTGAGAGGGTGGTGGAGTGTGGGCGGCGGGGCTTCCGGCGGGCAGACTCTCAAGAGAGCAGCCCGCCCTCCACCCTCCAAAGCCGCCGGATGTTAGGCCCACTTCTATTCGATCAGCCCCCTTTCCGCCTCCCCAACCCCCCTTCCACCAGCCTAAGCGTCAGAGAGCGGCGACACGCCGTCTGCAAGCCGCTTTCTCTCCACCCCCGGTTTGCCTAGTGCCGGGGATTTGTAGCTCTCTCCACTCAAGCTCATCCTTCCCTCCAGCTGTACGGCCAAAGCTGCTGTTTGATGGACGACCGACCAATGCTCTGGGAGAAGGGCGGGAATTGATGTGAGAAAGGTGGTGGAGGGGAGATGTAGACTGGGCGGAGTGGGATCGCTCATTTCCCGCCAATTGTCTGGAGGGAAGGCCTCCAAGGGTGAGCGTGAAATAGGAGCCTTTAGGGTGTAGGAAGGGGAGGAGGGGAGGAGAATGGTCATTGATCAAGTCAGCCTGCTGTCCCGCCCGCTTCTGCCTTTAGAAGTCAGCAGTAGAGAGGCCCAGCACAACAGAAGCCCGCCCACTGTTTGTCAAGCCAGACAGCGATAGCGCGGTCTCGTCAATTATGGCCTCTTTCGCATTGCTTGTGCTGTTACGCGCGTGATGGCTGTGCCTATCACTCTTGGAGGCGGTTTCATGTCCCATTTTTTCTGCACATCCTCTAATTGAGCTCTCGCTAGCCTTTCGCTTTTTGCACAGCTTTTAGCCCGCATCTGCTCAGTGCAGTGCTGGCTAACATTTGTGGGGGCATGTAAAGCATCCGGGCGGAGTGTACAAATTCCAAAAAGTGGTGGTGAAAGGAGTTTTTGACGGAGTGGGGGGCGCAAAGCTAGACGCGTCCGCTCACACTCAGAGGGGGGTCGAAGGGGGAAATGTGTGCGTGGGGTTGTTTAGCGCAAGGCTCTTCCTTCCTTTCTTCTTAGCCTCTCCTCTCGCGTGTGTGTGGCGCCTTCAATCCCCTCGCCTGGCGCTCTCCAAGTGTCTGCCAGGAACGCCACTCCTCAACCCAACAGCCGACATATTGCCACCTCTTCTGGGGGGCCCTAGTGCTTAGTCTCCTGACAAGTTTCGTCCCCATCTACCCCGGATTTTAGTTTGAACCTGCCTATTATTTCTGAATAGGTGTCCTAGAACAAATGGTTTCAAAGGTCTAAACTTTTTTGCAGCCTTTGCATTCTTTAGTCCACATAGCCCGTCAAATGCTCGTCCTCTCAGCCAATTTATTGCAGAATTGTCCAGTCAAAAAACTTGTCCTGAACTTCCACATCCAATTGCTTAGATGAAAGTGATCTGGCAAGGCGTCTTGAAGCCAGGCTGACATTGACAAAGAGGTGAAATACTCTCCCCTTTGTCCGCTTGCAGAAATGGAGGGAGAGTTAGAAATGTAGGAAGAATGCAAACGGGCCTCACGTGCGTGGGCTATGGCTGGAGCCTGCTGTCGCTGATAGCAGCGGCGCTCATCAGTGCCGGCTACTACATTCCCATCTGGCTTGTAGGAAGGCTCGAGCTCCAGGTCATCACCTAGATCCTTCTATTCCTTGCCATCTAGGTCATCTTTCTCTGGTCAGGAGCAGAGACTGGAGGCCTACTTCGGAGCCTTTCGCCGCTGCAACTATCCATGGACGCATCCGGACACTCGGCGGATAGAGCTGGTGGCGATGTGCGGTCGCTATCGCAGCTTCACTGACATTCCCAGCCTCTGGTGGCAAGTCTCCACCGTCACCGTCGGCCTTGGATCTGCCCTTGCCCTCCTCGTTGGCGCTCTTATTACAACTATCCATGGACGCATCTGGACACTCGGCGGATAGAGCTGGTGGCGACGTGCGGTCGCTACCGCAGCTTCACTGACATTCCCAGCCTCTGGTGGCAAGTCACCACCGTCACCGTCAGCCTCGGCTCTGCCCTTGCCCTCCTCGTTGGCGCTCTTATTGCAACTATCCATGGACGCATCCAGACACTCGGCGGATAGAGCTGGTGGCGATGTGCGGTCGCTATCGCAGCTTCACTGACATTCCCAGCCTCTGGTGGCAAGTCTCCACCGTCACCGTCGGCCTCGGATCTGCCCTTGCCCTCCTCGTTGGCGCTCTTATTACAACTATCCATGGACGCATCTGGACACTCGGCGGATAGAGCTGGTGGCGATGTGCGGTCGCTATCGCAGCTTCACTGACATTCCCAGCCTCTGGTGGCAAGTCTCCACCGTCACCGTCGGCCTCGGCTCTGCCCTTGCCCTCCTCGTTGGCGCTCTTATTGCAACTATCCATGGACGCATCCGGACACTCGGCGGATAGAGCTGGTGGCGATGTGCGGTCGCTATCGCAGCTTCACTGACATTCCCAGCCTCTGGTGGCAAGTCTCCACCGTCACCGTCGGCCTTGGCTCTGCTCTTGCCCTCCTCGTTGGCGCTCTTATTGCAACTATCCATGGACGCATCCGGACACTCGGCGGATAGAGCTGGTGGCGATGTGCGGTCGCTATCGCAGCTTCACTGACATTCCCAGCCTCTGGTGGCAAGTCTCCACCGTCACCGTCGGCCTCGGATCTGCCCTTGCCCTCCTCGTTGGCGCTCTTATTACAACTATCCATGGACGCATCTGGACACTCGGCGGATAGAGCTGGTGGCGATGTGCGGTCGCTATCGCAGCTTCACTGACATTCCCAGCCTCTGGTGGCAAGTCTCCACCGTCACCGTCGGCCTTGGCTCTGCTCTTGCCCTCCTCGTTGGCGCTCTTATTGCAACTATCCATGGACGCATCCGGACACTCGGCGGATAGAGCTGGTGGCGATGTGCGGTCGCTATCGCAGCTTCACTGACATTCCCAGCCTCTGGTGGCAAGTCTCCACCGTCACCGTCGGCCTCGGATCTGCCCTTGCCCTCCTCGTTGGCGCTCTTATTACAACTAACCATGGACGCATCTGGACACTCGGCGGATAGAGCTGGTGGCGATGTGCGGTCGCTATCGCAGCTTCACTGACATTCCCAGCCTCTGGTGGCAAGTCTCCACCGTCACCGTCGGCCTCGGCTCTGCCCTTGCCCTCCTCGTTGGCGCTCTTATTGCAACTATCCATGGACGCATCCGGACACTCGGCGGATAGAGCTGGTGGCGATGTGCGGTCGCTATCGCAGCTTCACTGACATTCCCAGCCTCTGGTGGCAAGTCTCCACCGTCACCGTCGGCCTTGGCTCTGCGCTTGCCCTCCTCGTTGGCGCTCTTATTGCAACTATCCATGCACGCAACCGGACACTCGGCGGATAGAGCTAAGGTGGCAATGTGCGGTCGCTATCGCAGCTTCACTGACATTCCCAGCCTCTGGTGGCAAGTCTCCACCGTCACCGTCGGCCTTGGCTCTGCTCTTGCCCTCCTCGTTGGCGCTCTTATTGCAACTATCCATGGACGCATCCGGACACTCGGCGGATAGAGCTGGTGGCGATGTGCGGTCGCTATCGCAGCTTCACTGACATTCCCAGCCTCTGGTGGCAAGTCTCCACCGTCACCGTCGGCCTCGGATCTGCCCTTGCCCTCCTCGTTGGCGCTCTTATTACAACTATCTATCCATGGACGCATCTGGACACTCGGCGGATAGAGCTGGTGGCGATGTGCGGTCGCTATCGCAGCTTCACTGACATTCCCAGCCTCTGGTGGCAAGTCTCCACCGTCACCGTCGGCCTTGGCCGCTCGCCCTCCCGGGCGCCGCAACACCAGGACGCACCGGACACTCGGCGGAAGAGCGGGGCGAGGCGGCGCACGCAGCTCACACACCCAGCCCGGCCCACCGCACCCTTGGATCTGCTCTTGCCCTCCTCGTTGGCGCTCTTATTGCAACTATCCATGGACGCATCTGGACACTCGGCGGATAGAGCTGGTGGCGATGTGCGGTCGCTATCGCAGCTTCACTGACATTCCCAGCCTCTGGTGGCAAGTCTCCACCGTCACCGTCGGCCTTGGCTCTGCTCTTGCCCTCCTCGTTGGCGCTCTTATTGCAACTATCCATGGACGCATCCGGACACTCGGCGGATAGAGCTGGTGGCGATGTGCGGTCGCTATCGCAGCTTCACTGACATTCCCAGCCTCTGGTGGCAAGTCTCCACCGTCACCGTCGGCCTTGGCTCTGCTCTTGCCCTCCTCGTTGGCGCTCTTATTGCAACTATCCATGGACGCATCCGGACACTCGGCGGATAGAGCTGGTGGCGATGTGCGGTCGCTATCGCAGCTTCACTGGACATTCCCAGCCTCTGGTGGCAAGTCTCCACCGTCACCGTCGGCC
>JASANA010002493.1:0-46765 GCA_030248095.1 Ptycholaimellus sp. GST1_10
TTTTTTTGTTGCTCGGAAGGAAGCCCTGTAGTCTCGTTTCTGTGAATTTGAACGAAGTAGTATTATGCTTCCTTTTTACAGCAGAATCCCTGCATTGTTTTCCTCTTATGCTTTAGGGTGAATTTTTTTTCAACTGAATAAGTTTTGAGCAAATTGCCGTCAGCTACATTTCTGGAATGCATTCATCCATATCTTCAGCTTATTTTTAAAAAATTGATTTGTTGCGGTTTCGGAAACGCAAAAGCATAATGATATCGCTCTGCTAACATGCGAGACATGCCTTCGTTGCCTCAATCATTCGTTTTACCCTTTTTGTGTACGAGTATTATCGAAAACGCTTGTTTTGTCCAGTTGATATTTGACTGGCCCATAAAACGACACATGGACTATATGGATAGCTTTTCCCGAATATTTTCTCCAATTCCGTTCTCATTTTCCTTTCTACATCATAATCCTGCGTCTGCGCATTTCACGCCATCGTCAAGGCTCTCCTGCATTACCCGCCCTATTTCAAAGACGCGCCCAATCCGAGGTCATGCGGCCAGCCCTGGGCAAGTCCCAGGCCTAGATTGCGTTCCTCCACCCAGGAACAAAGTACTCGGGTATCACTAGCGCAGCAGAGCATGGCCGGCACCCAGCAGATGGACAACCCGCCTGACCACGGCGCCCTCCGCAACATCGTCAACCGAGTTCCTCAATCCCCCCTGCTCCTCCCCCCTCCTCAACCTCCAAACACCCCTTTGACAGCTGGAAACCCTGGCCGCAGCCCGCCGCCAGGACCCTCGTCCACTGGACGTTCGAGCGGAAATTCAACAGCTGGCCCCCAGCGGCCTGGAAGTGGCCGACTGCCTCTACTGCGGCCTCTCCATCCCCTGGATAGCGCCCAGCCCCAACCAGCCGCTACAGCTGCGTCAGAATCTCGTGATCCATTTTTTTGGCAGTTTTTGTGAATTTTGAGCTGAAAGAGTGGTTTGTAGAGAAAGTCGGCGCAAGCGATGTTCGAGAACCACGCGCGCGGGAGTCAAGAGGGGCGCTACCGCCCCTACACCTGCTACATCTGCGATCCGAGCAACCTGCCCGTGGAGCTGCGGCAGCATGGCTCCACGGTGGCCTACCAGAGCAAGGAGCTGCTCCAGGCCCATGCCCGCCAGCACCATCCCAACATTCGATCTATTGAGGTATTTGAGGGGAGCTGGTTGGTTGGATGAGGCTGGCTGAATGAGGGGGTTTGCAGTACGCCGAGTCCAAGGACGACCTGAGGGAGAAGGCCACCGGCATCGTCGCCCTCGTCAACATGGCCAACTATGGTAGCCAATTTTTTGATGAATAGCAAGAGTTTTGTCAAGAATGGAAAAACCATAATCATACGATTCAAATGAAGATAAAATTGGTGATCGATAAATCGACATATTGAATGAAGGGCCGTAACACTGCCGTAACAATGTTTTCCCTTCCTCCTGTTTCCTCTTAGGATTATTCACAGACTTGGGCTTAGGCTTAGGCTGTGCAATTGTAGTTAACCCCATATTTCACCAGCAAAAACCCCCCACTCGCCCGCAGTGTCCTGGAGGCATTGGATAGCAAGGCAGAAAATTCTTCATTGCTCAATGCTATGAGCTTCCTTGTTCAGCCTTCAAAGGTAATGCGTGGCCCTTGTGCAGGGGCCAAAAAGCAAGCTGAGCCAGCCATGCTGGGTCGAGTGGGCAGCGTCCTTCAAGCCGGCCAAACTGTCGCTCTCCAAAAGCTCCCGGCCTAAGCGTCATCTCTTGCGCCTGTTTCACTTCTTGATTTACAGCTTTATTTTGGGTCCTTTTTCATTTGTTGCTTTTATCGATTCACATTTTCACCTAGACAAGGCATCACTGTTCCTTCAATATCACAACAAATTTGCCTATTCTGAAGCCAAAAGTGACACAGCAGCTTTCTGCCGCGAACAAGAAAACTAGCATAGAACAATCACATGTAGAGTAGCCATCCCGTAAAAGCTGCCAGAATAACGGCGGAACCGGCAACGAGAAGAAATTTATTTGAAAGCAGGCCAGTTTTGGCGTTCGAATCTGGGTCTTCTCGAACTTTCTTCTTGCGCTTCCTTCGACCACCCACCGGGCCAACTTCCTCCTCCTGCACCAAGTAGCTCATATTGCTTCATTGTAGCTTAGGAAAGTGGCCACCTCTTCTGCCTGCGTTGAAGTCTGGGTGCTCAGCTGTCGCGCCAATTTTTCCGCCTCAGCTTTCTGCTTTTCCTCCGAGCACATTTCGTCGCAGCTGACTGCCTTTTCGGCTGCTTCGCGACATTGCACCTGTATTCAATTCTATTCATCACTAATCAATAGTATTTTGTCCAAATACAATAATTTTCAAATGTGACTTATTTCACAGAAATCCCTCAAAACTAAATGACAGTAGGCTTGCCTTGGCAGTGCGTCGTTTGCAGGGGCATGTGATGTTGATCTTTTTGCGACAAGCTGAGGGCAAGGAACAAGGCGTGGACTCCCCATGGCAATCCAGGGTACACCTATGCCCACAGCTCAGCTCTCGTGGGCACTGATTGCCGCAGTTCAGCAGAGTCTTCCTCGCCTTCTCATCCGCAGCACACCAGTCTCTGTACAGGCTCATGAACTTGGCCCAAATACTCGACATTGCTTACAAGTTGACTCACATGCATGGGATGTAGAGCGGGTTCACGCCGCAGAGACAGGTGACTTTCACCATCTGCGGGCACGGCGGGCAGGGGGCTGCATGGCAGCTCTGCAAACTACAGGGACGGGAGGCGCACGGAAGCACAAGCCAGCCAATCAAAACTCGGGAGCAGGCCATAGGACATTAAACACAGGACCAAAAACTAACCCCCACAAAAAAAGAAGAAACACAAGGCAACCCCCCAGAGACACACACCACCAACGGGAGAAGGGGCACCAAGAAGGACCAAAAGAAGAGCGGGCGGAGACCGCGCCCCAGAGACAACCACCAAAATTGCCGGGGAAGAGGCTAGGCCAAAGACCGACCAACAAAAACAAAAAAGAAAAAAATAAAAAAAAAAATACAAAACAAAATAGAAAAACAATAATAAAGAATAATTACCAAAAACACAACATTTAATATCAAACAACACCCTATTCCTTTATTTGCCAGTATTTTGAAATAGGCTAATGATTGAGAAGCCTTGGGGCAAGTGTGGCTGCAGCCTTTGGGTCTGGGCAGGCTGCAGAGGCTACGACACTCTTCACAGTCCGGACCCGATTGCTCCCCTTGTTTGGGCGCCTGTAATTTACGCCTATTCCAAAGGGTGAGAGAGTGGAAAAGGGTGGGCCCGAACGGGGTGGCAGGTCATTTGGCATCGATGATTGCCGCAGGGCAGGAGACGAGTGCAGGCACGACCGCAGCTGAAGGCTCGAACTTCGCAGCAAGCCATGGTTGCCACCTCATGCCAGCCATCGCAGGCCTTCTCCACCGGCTTCCTTCAAACCCAGGATTTTCCTGCCACTTCTATTTTCTTTCCATTTATTTATCGACAGACCAAAGGTAAAAAACACAAAAAATCATGCATACGAATGGGCATTAACATCTTTTTTAATTGTCGATTGTAAGGGTATTTTTAGTTTTCGGTGAAATAGCTTACATAAGCAAAAACACACTATAAATTTAAAATTTGTAATAAAATTTTGCAATTTTTTAAAATGATATACATAAAATATATATAATTGCATAAAAAATAAAGAGGCTGGAACTTGCAAGGAGGGCAGGGGAGGGCGACGAGCTGCAGCTGCGGCTTTGGCTTCTCCCAGGGCGTGGCCGGCTTTTCCTTCGGGGCGTTCGTGTCCCGCAGCACAGCTCCGTGACACGGCACGTCGCATCCATGCTCGCACTCCTTCAATTTCTCCATTCCCCCACTTCATTCACCAACCAATCATTCTTGCTCAATCAACTCCCTCTGACGTCAACTGGCTGCGAGTGGAAAATAAACCTTGTGTATCTTGCCGCAGCGCTGACGACAGGGCGGGCAATCGCCGAAGTGGCAGGGGTGCGGCAGGCGTTTCGGGTGCTCACAGTCTGGGGCAATATTGCACTGCTCACGACACCTCAAATCACTTCCTTCTTTTTCTAGAAACTTCAATTTCGTTCAAAAAGACGGAACTGAACCTTGGTGGTCGCGTTTTCCGCTCCGCTCCGCAGGGCACTCGAATGCAAGCCTTGCCACAGCGGCAGCTCACCTGAATGAACGTAGGCTGGGCAGAGAACAAAGGATGGCATGCTTAGAACCTCGACAACGATGTTGCAGGGGTAGCACTTGCCGGTATGACAGGGGCTAGCGCATTTGTGATTGCCGCAGGGCAGCTTGGCGCCGCAGATTTGGCTGCAAGGCGGGCAGTTGCCGTCGCAGCAGCGCCGATTGCAGCTGTGCCGGCCGCAGTTGCGCTGCCGCTTGCACTTCGTCTCGCACTGATACTCCTGCATAAACCCTCATTGCTGCTCTGTAGGCTGCCTAGTGCATAGGAGGAATCGAATTCAATCAGTTATATTTTCAAGTCTCGATGGTATTTCTGATTCAGTGAATTGGATTCGAGAAATATAACCAAGACCTGGAAATATAGCTGATTGATTGGACCAAATTCAATCAGCTATGTTTCCAAGATTCAAAGTATTTCGAATTTAGTGAAATAGATTCGAGACAAAAGACCAAAACACGAAAACATAGCTGATTGAAAGGCCAAGGATATTATTGACGGCGTCTTCTGTACCTTTCCGCAAGGCGCCGTCCTTTCACGGGCCCCACAACGGCAGCGCTGCAGTGCCATCTCGCGACACGGAGGACAAGACCCCCGATGGCATCGCTCGATGCACTCGTGCAAGCCGCAGTCCAGTGCCCGCCCACAAGTATCACCGCAGCACGGCAGCTCATCTCGACACCCTAAAAGCCATCCATTCCTTTCCCTTCATCCACACCAATCGCTGTCTTCCCCTACCCGAAGCAGCTTCATAGACTTGCTTCCCGCAAGGACAGGTCTTCTGGCCTGCCTGAACACAGGGCGCACAGGGGCCTTCGTGGCAGATTTCCTCAATCAATCCAGGATTTATGGGAAGTGAATGTGGGAAAGAAGTAGGATGGAAACGGAGCACTGATGCTTGAAGCAGGGCTGCAGTTGGCGACCGCAAGGTTGCCCACAGCTCCAGTCCCCCTCTGCACACGGCCGACGCTCCTTCACGGCTCCACAGCGACAAGCTCGCACACTCCACTCTTCGCACTCCCCGCACCTGTCAACCCCCATTCAGTCCCATTCATCCTGCCCAGTTATCCTCAGATCAAGCATCAGCCTGCGGGCTTTTCACAAAAAACCGATAGTACCCAGCATAAATTGAAGCTTCTTGTTGTGTCAATTGAATGGCTCAAAAACAACTGGATCATGGTCTTTTTTTTAAAAAGCCTGCTCTTTTTCTATGGAGATGCATGATGTGAAAACTAACGGGCCAGAGTGACAGAGCTGGTCGCAACGGTGACGGGTGCAGTTGAGCGGCTGCTGGCAGGGCTGGCCGCAGGACCAGGCGGACTTCCCGCAGCGACGAGCTTGAGCAGGAGCCCTGCCGCAGTGACAGCTCACCGACACCATCTTCAAACCCCCATCACCCTCCTCAGCTCCCCCAGCACCCCCAAAACTATCCCAGAACCCTGGGACAGGCCTGGCAAGGCCCTGGGTGGCAGTTGAGCAGGCATTTGTGGCCGCAGGCTCCAATAGTCCTCTCGCATGGCTGCAAAGACGGAGCTGGGTGGATGTGGGGGATTGAGGAATGTGAGGGGAGTGAAAATGCGACCTCGCCGCAGGAGTGGGGCGGGACGTCCCAGCCGAGTGCGGGATTGGGCTTGGGGTCCACCTTGCGGCCGCAGTAGCAGGTGTAGCGGCGCGGTCGCTCCCGCTTCGCGTACACCGTCCGGCATTTCGGGCAGTCCCACACCTGCTCCTCCTTCAAAACTCATCCTTACACTTGTGTCTCTGAGAAAGTATTCATTTGATGGGTACAACTAAATTGCTTGCCCCTTTCAATTGCAATTTTCAAGCAGGAACTTGGCCTAAGAGGGTGGAAATACAAATGAACCTGTGGCCTCTCAGCCAGCTCCTTGGCGGCAATGGCCTGCCCAGCCCAGTCGAGCAGGCAGTTGAAGTGGAAGCTTTCATAGCAGCAGGAGCAGTTCCAGATGGCCTCCTCATCCTCGATGCGCTCCAGGCAAATGGGACAGGCCCCGTCTTCCAGGCAATGCGCCAGTCGCTCTGCTGCCCTGCAAATGCAAACTAGTCCATTCATTCCCCTTCAAACGCAGTCTTTTGGAGCAACTCTTTGAATATCTCATCCTGACTCCCTTGTGAAGCGTAGTTGCCCAGAAGTCTACTAATTAGCTCTGGTTTTGAGCCATCCCCGTCTTCATCGACTGGCTCCTCTCTTTTCTTCTTTCCCATGCTCGCAGTTTTGGTTCTAGACAGCCAGTGGTCAGCGGACGACGTGTCCTTGTTAGGAAAACACTGCGCAAAGTGTTTGCTGGCTCAACGTTGAGAGGGTCCTGGGAGGAAGAAGGAGCACTGGGGGGCTGAGGCTTGGCACCTGAGATGAAAGCGCACATGTGGGGAGGAGGAGATCACCTTTGTCACCCCTCCACGCATTCTGAACCTTTACTCATCGCTCTAATGCACGGCTTGTTTTCGCCCCGCGAACAAGTGGTAGCAGCATTTAGAGCTAATCGTGTTTTCTCTTTGGACGTCATTTGTTTCTGCTTGCCCTAGATTGTTTGTTTGGAACTTTTATTGAAATTAAAATGCTATTGTGTTAATCTTTGAAAACAAGCTGTAAGCGTGATTACATTCGCTCGAAAAATCATTTTGAAGTATATCGAAAACAGACTAATATCAATCGCACAAAACACTCCTTTACACACTCTTTTCAATATTTTAAAATAGCACCAGTTTACTTAGCCAATATTTTTACGCAGTTAGGAATTTGCGTACTGGGCATTGTCCGCTAATCAGGTGGAGTATGTGAAGGAGAAAGGTAAAGGAGGAGAAGTGATGGGGCTGATGAGATTGCAGAACTGGACGTGGTAGGAGCGGTGCCGAACGAATCACCTTCAGCCTGCGCTTATTGCCTCAGCAGTCCCGCCAGTCTTGCACATCGCCATTCCGCCCTCATTTCTGCCTCCATTCGACGCCATGTTGCCTTTCTGCATCGCCCTTCTACTTCCGGCCTTGGTTCGTCTTTTATTCTGTCATATTCAATGATAGGGGTTTTGTAAATACTGGAAATTGGAAGGTGATGGGAATCTACGACTCCAGCTTCGTGTACATTCGAAGCAGAAGCGAAAGCACCGGTGAGGAGGTGACGGAGTGCGGCAACTTTCAGCAGTACCTCCATAAACGCATCAGCACTGAGCCTAAGGTTCTTGCGCCTTGCCCAAATTCGTCACCAAGCCAATGTTCTCTGAGAACTAGCATGAAAGTGACAAAGGCTAATAAATCAGGAAATGTGTGAATGCAGGATGAGCTAGCATTAGCCTGGCTCTACGACAAGGCTGGGGAGAAGAATCTAACACAGTGTGGGACAAACCCACGACCCAGCAACACCTCTTCCATCATTCCTTCCTGGTACCACATACACAGGGACGAATTTCTGCCCTGCCCCCCGCTGGAGATCAACGTCTCTGCTGAGTCTACATGGCAGGTTTCTGCTTTCATCACTTTCTGCTTTCCAATTCACGAGCGCTAAATAACATACAGGTGACAACGCTGCAAGCACTGAGTAAAAGTGTAGGCACAAACCTCAGCGCCCTTCTCTTCATTGTAGAGCGGGGCAGGGAGTTCATCCGATACAACGGCGTGCCTATCAAGGACTACCTTGTTAGTCCATTTCGGAGTACTGTTTCAACCCATCTTATGAATCCTGATTGAGGCCGAAATATTACAAAAAAGGCTTAAAAAATTATTTTTAAGTTCAGCGAATTTCGCGATGGATTTTTGCACGACTCGGTAGCAGACGTTCCGATTTTCTACGCCTACGAAGAGGTCTTCGAGTCTCTTCAAGTACCTATTCCACATTTGCTTTTCATCTGCTGGCAAATTTCTCTTCAAACCTCAGTCGGTGGGACCTGACGCCAAGCTTAGCTTCTATCGACCGCACGAGTTTGGCTTCGATCCCGCCATGGTTCTCATTTTTTACCCACTAGACTTGAACAAATTCTTTATTGTTTTCACAAAAAATTTCTCCGCAATTTTTTCTTAATTATTTTTTTAAAAATTTTAAGAAATATATTGCGTAAATGTTTTGGGAAAAAATATAAATTAAAATCATTTCATAAATTTAAATTATATTTTTACCATATTTCTATCTAACCTTTGGAAAATAAAAACAAGTATATGGCGCAAAGCGCAATAGGTGACCGCGGAGCGCTTACACCTTCACATGTAGCAAAATCCAAAAATTAAGGAAAATTTCTGCTGTGAAGGTGATCATTGCATCTCAAAAGGAAAATTCTGTGGTTTCTCAACCATTTTCAAACGAAAGCACAGATTTGGAATCATTATGTACGAATTATGAACAACAAAACACAAGTCCTCTGTTCAATTCATATCCGTTCAGCTGTTACTGATTATTGATGCCATTGCCATGCATGAAAGTTTGTCACTCAAGAGGGCAAGTCTGTGGTTTCTCAACCATTTTCAAAAGTAAACACAGATTTGGAATCGTTTTATACGACTTGTGAACAAAAAAACTCAAGTGTTCTGTTCAATTATCAGCCGTTCAGCTGCTACTAATTATTGATGCAATTATCATGCATGAAAGTTTGTCACTCAAGAGGGCAAGTCTGTGGTTTCTCAACCATTTTCAAAAGTAAGCACAGATTTGAAATTGTTATATATGACTTGTGAACAAAAAACTCAAGTTGTTTGTGCAATTCTCAAGATTACAGGTGCTACAGCGCAAAAACTGTATATTGCAATGTTTAAATCTTTCTACCGAAATAAGTAATGTTTCAAATGCTCGGAAACCGGGTCTACCCCTCCAGATCTTCCTAAAATTGCATTACCTTTCAGGAAAAAAAAGTTTGTCTAAATCCGTTGAGAATTCGCCCGTGGACAGCATTTCCAGAAATACATACATTATACATACATATATATATATATATACCAGGACAAAAGTTTAGTAACCTCTATAGACCGCGGAGCGGCCCTTCGGGCCGCTCCGCGGTCAAAAATAGTTTTTGAAGTTTACCCTAAATTCCAACCTGGCAGGGCATCGTGCTGGTGATCGCCGTCTTCTGCGTCAGCGTGGGCGGCGTCTGGGCCGGCAAGGTCCGCTACGACCTGTTTGCCTTTTGCACACTCGCCTTCCGCTTTGCTTTGCCATGTGGAGCTGTGCTTGGTCAGGATGATAGTGGCAGAGAATCGATCAGCGGCCAAGGCCCTCGCAGCAGCCCGCTTGGAAGCAAGCGGAGAGAGCGAGGAGAGCGGGAAAACCTCGCCCGCCGACACTAGCTCCACTCGCTCCAGCTCCCCAGAACCTGCCGCCACCCCCTTCACCTGCGCCTCCACCCTCGTCTTCGTTGCCATTATCGTCCTCATGCTCCTCGCCCTCTACTACTTCTACCAATACTTCGGTTCCTCTCCCACCTCTTACCTCCTGCAGCCGTCTTTCTTAGTCCAAGCTGGCTGCAGTCTGGTTCATCCTGTTCACCTATACGTTGTCCGGATCGCTGGCCATCTTCGAGTGCATCTCGGCCGTTTTCGACGCAGGCTGCTCGGATGGAAAGAAAGTTGGCTTTTTCATCATGTTCCAGTAGATATTGGAAGATAAATTTAATAATTTCTGAATTTTTAGGTGCCATACTCCATCGAAGAGGTGTGGGGCATGCTGAGCGGCGGGAGCAGATGCTGTTTTCGAGCCAGTCGTGAGCATCCGAGGTGGCGAGACGTGATTCTGTTCACGCTGTCCGCCTCCTTCTGCATCTGCTGGTGTATCTTCCGCAAATGGTCCTACGCCTTCGTCCTCCAGGACGTCATCAGCGTCTTCTTCGCCATCAATCTCATCAAGAGCCTCCGAATGCCTAGTCTTAAGGTATTTTAACACCCCCACTAATATTTCATCCAACTAAGTCAGATTGTGGCTTTTTCAGTGGCTGACCGTTCTGCTATCCACGCTACTATTTTACGATCTGTTTATGGTTTTCATCACGCCTCTTTTCACTGCGGTAAATTGTCCTCTCTTTTTGCTCCATGATTGCGAGAAGTGGGTAGTGGTCTCTTCAGAACGGATGCAGCGTGATGGTGGAAGTGGCCACTGGCTCCTCCTACTGCAAGGAGAGTGGGGACAAGCCCCCAGTGGCTCCTCCCATGGCCCCAATCGCCCCAATCATCTCCGACCGCGAACAACTGCCCATCCTCATCCTCATTCCTCGACTCAAGGTTTCCAAGGATTCTCACCACCTTTCACATTCTCACTTAGCTCTTGTGCTCACCTCCAGGACCCAATGCTGCCCTGCTACGATCTGGACGTCAACCCAAGGCTCCCCAGCACCATGCTGGGTCTAGGCGACATCATTCTGCCAGGTGGATATAAATTTTCCAAACATCTAAATTATTCAATCCCCCAAATCTTCCAAGTTTCTCATGGTTTTATTTTCAGGCCTGTTGGTAGGCTTCTGCTTCGCTGTGGACATAATTCTAGGCAACCGCTGCTACATCTACGGTGTCAATTCCGTCTTCGGTTCCAGCCTTTCGACCCCACTCAAGCATAAAAAAGCAATCTAGACGAAATTGCAGCCTACGCTTGCGGTCTGGTGGCCACCTTCTCAGCTCTGATGCTCAGCAAGATGGCCCAGCCAGCACTCATCTACCTCGTCCCCTTCACGCTCTCCTTCACCGCCATCCTTGCCGCCTGTCGTGGGGAGTTTCGCCTCCTCTGGAACGGAGACCTGGTCTTGCTTACTTCTGCAGTTTTTGACTATTTCGCCCAGTTCAGTCAAGAAATACTCATACTCGAACATCTCCAGGAGATAACGGATGATAGGAAGGGCTTGCTTCTGCTAGAGAGTGTGGCCAGTCGATTGGCGGGGGTTCGCCAGACATTTGTTGCCTTTTTAAGGGAGGCGAAGGCTCATTTTTGCCCCCCAAGGTGTCAGGCGTGCCTTGCTTAGACTTTCAAAAGCTTTGCTCACTTCTTTTCCCTCCCATTGCCTTGCCCTTTTCTCAAGTCCAGGCATGCATTTGGAGGAGGCAATGAAATGAAATTGTCAGGAAGGAGCGCATGATGCCAGAGAACAGGAGACAACGTCCAGTTCCGTTTCTGCACAAGGCCCTGAGCTGCAGGCCAACTATCACAGCATCAACGATTGAGTGATGGCATTGTAAAATTACCTTGTTTACGGTTATGGCCCACTGTCTGACCTAGGTGACGCTTTTTCCCACGCTGTCGGTCATTTGGAGCTCAAGGCCTGTGATGGTGAGTGTTTCCCAGATTCTCCTATTAACCTTGATGCTTTATGTTTGTCGAATCGTTACTGATGCTTCCGCTTATTCTGATGAAGGCAATTTGCGAGAAATTTTCAACTTGAGCAGAGCTGGCGTAAATTGGACGCAAAACTAGCGCAATCTGTTGCAAAGGAGGGCATAAAATGACAAAAAGAGAAACTATTGTATTTATCCGGCAAGACCACCGCCGCCTTCTTTCTGCAGTCGCTTCTGGTAGGCCTTGGCCACGACGTTGTAGGCCTCGAAGTAGCGCTCCATGCAGCGCGTCAGACAGGTCTGCCAATTGGTTTTCAGAAATTCACTTTCGACCTTCCTAGTCGATTCTATGAAATTAGCAAAATATCGGTCCCTGCGATCATGGAGACCATATTGACGTATTATACCAATGCTCAAAATGTAGAGTCGCTGCTGCGATGGTAGGTTTGAGGTGTGAAGGTAACTTGTTGCGAGGAGGAGAGGGAGGAGCCGGGATAGTCGATGCACTTCTTCACGCAGCGCGTGTTGACAGCCTGGATCATCTCCACAGCCTGAGCTTGCGCTATGCTCTTCTCGATCTTCAAATCCCATTTGCACCCTGTCCCAGTCAAGAAAATTCTTTGCGCAAACCTTTTCCTGCACATCCTGTCGCTGTGCTGGCGTCAGATTGGAGACATCAATGTTGGGGTCCATAGCTTTCGACAGTTCAGATTCACCTCCAATCCTCTCTTTTGCATCATGCTGAAAGATCTGCGCAGTTGTTGGGCGGCCACTTACGCAGGGGTGCGGTGTGCGCAAATAACCGAACCTAAAGAGCGCGTCCTTGCGCTTGGCAGGGAGAGAGGGAGGCTTTGTTCAGGGGAGGTTGGTGGTGTTCCCTTGGGGGAGGGGGGAGGACGCCTGAACTGCGCGCCCGCAAGCCAGACCCCCCAAGCACCCCTCAGTCGGGAAGGCCTCCCCAACAACCCCTCTTCTCCCCCTCCACCCTCCTACCAGCCAGCCCCCCTTCACCTACCTATCTAACTCAGCACACGCACACCTAGCGTCTTCAACTGCGCCCAGCCCTCATTGAGCCCCCCAGCCACCCGCAGGCACCAGCAGCAGCACTGGACCATACCGCCGTCCTCTCTACACCCACGCCTCTCCTTCCTCCCCCCAGCCTCCATTTCCTCCCTCCCACCTCCTTCCTCCTGCTCTTTTGGCCCCCTCCATGACAGCCTTTCCCTCCAAAACCACCCCTTTCTTTCCACACCCATTGGGCCAGGGTCACTCTGCCCCCACTCGTCCTCCACACTACATCCTCTTTCATATACACCCATCCTGCCCCCTGGATTGTCATGAGACCGGGAGTGTAATAAAAGTCGCCCCCTCCCCCCTTTGCCGCGGAGCATATTTACGACTCATTAGGACTGGATGGGTTTGAGGCGGTGATGGAGGTGATGGAGGCCAGCACGAGCTCCAACTGGCAGCAGATGCAAGGCGTCCGCCTGCGCAGTCATCACCTGGCCGAGCCGATGGAGAGCGAAAGCGAGGAGGAGGAGGAGGAGGACGGCGTGGCCTTTCGACGTCGCTCCAACTCCGACCCACAGGGCATCGCCAAAGCCCTTGCCAGTCTGCGCAATGCCAAAGGTTGGCTGCTTCCTTTTTGGGTGCCCTTGTCGGCTCCCGTTGTTCATTCAATCTGCCTCTGTGGGCGATAGGGGCTGGAATTGAATGATGGACAATTGGATGCGAATCTATGGTTCCAGTGAGAGATGAGGAGGGTGGAGAGGCGATTAGGGCTGAGAGAGCAGGCGTGGGTGAAAGAAAGTAATCACATGCGGAGAACTGGACACTCGCTTTGCCATTCCTTTCTCGCCCTGGTCATTTGGCCACCAGTCGCTGCTGCTACGCAGTCTGATAAGGTGTTCACGTTTCAATTGGCTATTTTACTCCGATTGTGGTGCAAAAGCATGTCGAGTTTTTCTAAGTTTCAAAAACGATTCGATTCAGGTGAAACTCAGTGTATGCTATCTGTTAGCCAGAATATGTTGATCTGCCTTACGCCTTAAAGAAAATTTTTAGTAAAGCTCAAATGAAATTAATACTAAACCGCCAAAAATTGGGGGCAGGTGGAGGATGCCCCAAAATATAAGCTAAGGTAAGAAAATCTAATCTAAGTTGAGAAAATTTTTGAACTAGTCCCCTTTGATAGAGCCAAATTTAATTTTGAGTTCTGATTGCTTACAGACAACCGATAGTCTTAGAGATATGTCTAATTTCAGAAATAGTATAGAAAAGGGGGTTCTAATTTTCGGCAACCAGCATTTTTCGAGACCTTTGACCTTCATTTCATAACCTTACCCTAGTTTGTTAAAAAAGGTTAGCTCAGGACAGATGCTGTCGGAATAGTACCAAATTTTTATGAATCTTGTAAATCATTTCTGCAACAGTTGCAAAATATAATTCCTAAAGAGAAGATAACTCCACTTCATTTTAATTTTTGAACTAAATAGAATTTTAATTTTATTCTTGACCATAAAATTAGAATGGAACTAATTAGAATAGAAAACATTTACTTTGAACCTAATATACAAGTTTCAAAAACACCAACAGCTTCTTCTTCCCAGCTTAGCAGGTTTTATTGAAGAAATTATGATGCTTAGTTGCTAGGTTGTTTTTTCTGATATTTTTCAAATGGACCTAAAGCGAAGGAATGCTAATGCAAATAAATAATGTGAGAGCGCAAGGAGCACTCACAGCGCAATGCCTGAGCGTCAACGCTTGATAACGCCCACCTTTTACTCAGCAAAAACGCCTAAGCCTTTTCATCCAGTTCTTTCCACTAGTTTGGACAGATTTTCCTATCCAAATGCAAAAACCCTCTTATCCATGCTCTATTAGGATAATTAGCCTGGAAGGCTTAGAACTCGCGCGAGGCTAATCTTCTCAGCAGCCCATGTAAGGAGGTGTTTTGCAGAGGACGAGGAGAAGGAGCGAATACTCGGCGGTGCGGACAGGGGCGACGAGGAGGAGGCTGAGAACGGACGGCGGAGTCGCAGTCGCATGAAAGCCTCAATCTCCACCGAAGGCATCGTCGGACACGCCGGCGGCCCCGGCACCTCGCACAGTCGACCCAGAAAGCGGGCCCTCTCCCATACACTCAGGTGATTATTGCTCCTTTACTTGAGCTGCACAAAGGGCTTGGTGGAAGGGATGTCTCATTTCATCAAAGTTGTAGCCTAGCATCTTGCACTTTGACGGTAGTAGAAGCCTTTGTTCTCTGAGCAAGTCTGTCCTTTTAGGAATTTGAGGAATTCATGGAGCTGAATTGAGGGACTTTGAATAAAATTATGCACTAAGGTGCCTTGATGCGATGAGGTTGGGAATGTGCGTGCAGGGGGCAGAGATGGCTGAGCATGTGTGGAGGTGTGGCGAATGCGGGGGAGGGGGGCGAATTGGGGCAGTGTCTGGGCAGCCGTCCTTCCCCCCATCACTCCGCCGCATACCAACTCCCTTTCTCTCACCTGCCTCCTTGTAGGCGTAGTGCATTTGCTCACGCCTCCATCATGCCTGCTCTTCAGGCGCTTTTTCCTCAGAAACCCCCTCCTGCTGCTGACATGGCGTTTTCCGCCCAAGAGGAGGTGGGGGGGTCCCCCAGGCCACAGCTGCGGGAGAGTGGAGGTTTGGAGGGCTGCCGACATCGCAGAGCAAACACTGGGGGGCCCTGGCGAGGATGAGGGCTGTGGGGGCGAAGAGCTCTGCTGCAGTTCTCCTCCTCTTCCCTCCTGCACCAGTCTAGCCCTCTTCCCCTCCCCTCCTCCTCCACCCTCCTAAGCCTTCATTACCCAACCTCGTCACCTTTTTCCTCCAGCCTTCGCCCTTTTTTGGCCAGCTCATATTGGGGCCAAAGGGGGCGCGAGGGCGCCCCCAGTGGAGGTCCAGGGCTGAGGGCGGCCTTGGAGAATCGATTCTTGGCGCGTCCTCCTCCTCCGCGAGTAGCAGTCTGGGCCCATCCGGTGGCTAGCGCCGGGAGAGACTCGGGTGAACTGGCAGAGAAAGAGGCGTGCAATTACTCCACAGCCCCTTCCAGCAGCCGCCCAGCCCTCCATATCTGACCAGGCCATAGCTCAGGCCCGGGGACCATCTCCCCAATTTAGGCCCTGCTCTTTCCTGCCCTTTTTACCCTGCCCCCGCTCCAACTGAGCAGAAAATGATTGCAGAAGAAGCAAGTTCTGGCTCCGCCTCCTGCAGCCGTGGAAGTGGAAGCGAAAGAAGGGCCCTAGCCAGCCTTCGACTTCAGCCTCCTTCTCCGGACCTCATCACCCGCCTCACGACCTCTCCGCCCCGCCCGACCTCCCCTCCTCCGCCACCTTCCCTCCGCCCAATCCACCAGCTTCTCCGCTTCCTCGTTCACTCCTATAAACGCGCCTAATCATCCTCCTGGTTGATGAAGAGGAGGTTTGCAGAGGAGCAGGAGGAGGCTGGGGAGATAGAAGCGAGCATCGAAGTGATTCCCCTGGAAGCACCGCCGCCAGCTCCTCTGCAGATTCCGCGACCCGTGGAGAGACCAATGCCGGCTAGCTGCATCAAAATCTCCGCCTCTTCTCGAACCATGCCCGGTGAGCATTCCGCTTCTGGCAAAAAAGGCTAGTCGGGAGATTGCATGGATCGAACAGGGGGGTGGAGGGATCAGATAGATGGGGGCGGATATTAGGCGAAAACAGGGAAGCTTGAGCACTGAGGCCCCCGAAGCAAAATTGGGCTGGCGCGAACGGAGGTTTAGCGAAGTGTCAGCGCCCAGCCCCTCTTTTCGACCCAGGTGTATGTTTTGGGGGTTATTGCCAGATCTTGAAACTGATAAGCGTTTTTCTCAACACTGCCTTGGCCAATCAATAAGATTTTTGCAGCATTAGAAAGAGCAACCTCGAATTGTGGGGGGTACTCGCGAAAATTAGCAAATAATGGCTTTCTTTGCTTTGAAAATTTGCAATCAAAAGTGCCGCACGAACTCCTTCCCTTCCCTTCCCTTCCCGTCCCGTCTTCCCTTCGTCCCTTCTTTCCTTCCCTTCTTCGCCTCTACTCCATGAACGGGTGTAGGTATTCATTTCACCCCCCCCCCCATCCGGTTTTAGGCCTTATTCAAGCATCTAGACCTACATTCACTTGGCTCAGATTTGTGAACCAGTGGTGTAGTGGTGCAAGCGATTGTCCTTCTGGCTAAATCTTGCAGGTTCTAGTCCTGACTCAAGCATTTATTTTTTGAATGCTTTTAAAGTTGAGGAAATAACTGGTACCATCGGCAATCCGAAATAAAGCTCTTTTCTCCTGAAAAAAAATCGATTGCCCCGAGTGTAAAGCCAAAGAAATTGCTCTACTAATAGTGAAATCTGCTGTGTCACCTGCATTTTGTTTGAGCGCGCATGAAAAGAGCCCTGGAACTGCGCGCGAAAACAAAATGCAAATGCCCCACAAGCAGATTTCACTATTAGTAGGGTAATTTCTTTGGCTTTACACTCGGGGCAATCGATTTTTTTTTAGGAGAAAAGAGCTTTATTTCGGCTTGCCGATGGTACCAGTTATGTTACAAAGCATGCGCAACAAAATCCAACGACAGGGCGAAAAACCCATGCTATTCTGACATGCTAAGAAGAGTGCAGAGACAGTTTGCGCAGATGTGGGAGGAGTGCAGGGCTGGCTGCGGCTGATGTTTCACAGCTCCCCTCATTGAATAAGTACAGCCTGCGAGTGGGCAGAGCCTTGGGGGCGATCTCCAGAGCCAGGCCCTTTGCTTCAAGTATGAGGTGATCGATATCAGTAAGATCAGTTGCTATTGAGATCCCTCCCGTTCTCATGGCTGAGGACGGGCGAGAGAATGCTTGTAAATGCCGCACTGCAAAGCCCACTGGCCTGGCCTGGCTCTGATCGCTGGCCAGCACTGATCGCCCCTTTTTTTGCCAGTTTTGTCAACCAGCAGCCAAACAAGTCTAATCTCGAACACCAATAACAAATCTGTTTCCGTCATATCACCTTTTCCCACAGACACTGCTGCCTCCCATAGCCCCCCTCAACAACCAATGTTCCTTCTGCTGCAGAGAAGGCCAAGCTGACGCGCACGGTGGTGGTGCTGGCCCCCGAGGAGCAGCCGGTGACCGTCATCCGCGCCGCCTCCGTCACCACCTCCGAGGTCCAGCGAGTGATCGTCGGCCCCCTCTCCGCCCTCTCCCCTCCGCCCCCGCCCTCCCCGCCCGTCTTCTGCTCCAACGGCCTCGCGGAGGCCCCCTTCAGTCGGAAGGCCGCCCTCGAATCAGCTCTAGGCGCCGACCTCCTCCCGCCCCCGCCCTACCCCAGCTGCTCCTCCTCCGTCTCCTCCGACGAGGGGGCCTCCTCGCCCGACCACTGCTCCCTCCTGGAGCACCCCAATGTGGAGCTGGTCCCCGCCCGCCACCCCGACCTCTCCGCCAAGCCCGCCAAGCCCGCCATCCGCAACGCCACGGCCGGCACCTATGCCCACCTGAAGCGGACGCCACCCAAGCAGCGGGCCTCCAGTCTGTCGGACGAGGAGGAGGGGGCGGGGGACTCGGAGGAGTCGGAGGAAGACGAGGGGACGCTGAGGCAGGAGACGGAGCAGTTGGCGGAGCAGCTCAGCTCCGCCCTCCCCGTCGCCGCCAACGGCCGGGACAACCTCCAGCCCGTGGACATGGAGCTGGAGGAGGAGGAGCAGAGCCCGCCAGCCACCGGACTGGCGGCCAAGGTCATGCGGAAGGACACACTGGCCCTCAAGGATCTGCTGGAGCAGGTTGCCAGCATACTTTTCACCTCAAGGCTTCTGTCAGATGAAAGAGAGGGGATTGAAGGCTGGGGAGGAGGTGGAGAGGAATGGGGAGGTGGCATCGCCGAAGGAGAAGATGCGACAGGCCTCCATACGTCTGGAAAGGTGAGAGCTGATGCGGAGCGTGAGGCTCAGTCTGCGGCAGTTCAAATGAACCCCCCCCCTTGCCACGCCCCCCGCCTAGTTTCCGGGCCCAAACTTTGACAAAGAGGAAGTACAGCTGCTGCTGCTGCACATTCCACCCTCCTTAGGAATTTCGCAAAAAAATGTCCCCCTACCACTCAGCTAGTCCCCTCAGACAGATTCCCGCCCTCATTCAGCAGAAGGAGTAGAAGTTGGAAGGGGCCCAAGGCTCCTGTCCAGCAGATAGCGGATGCATCTGTGGGCCGACTGGCATAGTACATTTCGGTTCCCTACTCTTTTTGCCTCTGCCCTTCTTCAATATACTAAGTTTGCTCCCAAAAAATCCAAAAATAGGTCTCTCGTATCAGTCATCCAGGGAAAACAACTTCAGGCTGCTGTTTTCGCCGAAATCTCGCTTTTGCGTAACCTAAGCCGAGAGTACAAGAGATGCCCGTGTCATGTCTGACCTGGCCCTAAGATGTGTTCCGACTGAGCCTGGGTACGAAAATAAGAGCTGACCTGTTTTCCAGACGCCTGAGCCAGCGACCGACGGCCTCTGAGCTGGAGCAGCGGGACATCCTCCGGGAGCAGGGCGACGTACAGCACCGGAAGGACCTTGTATGGGCATTTCCCCCCCTCCTATCACTGCGGCGAGGATCAAAGGGTGCGGCGTCCTTTGAAGATGGAGGCGAAGAAGAAGATGCTGCTGCGGAAACTGAGCTTCCGACCGACCATCGAGGAGCTGCAGGAGCGACAGATCATCTCCTTCAACGACTACGTGGAGGTCACCCAGGCCGAGGCCTACGATCGGAAGGCCGACAAGCCTTGGACCAAGCTTACGCCCCAGGACAAGGTAGCCTAAACCATCTTCTAGCCCTTCATTATCCACTCCTTCATTCCGCGCTCAACTACAGGCTGCAATCAGAAAGGAGCTCAATGACTTCAAATCCTGCGAGATGGAGGTGCACGATGAGAGCAAGCAATTCACCAGGTATGTACCTGCTCTAATTTGATGGTGAGTAGTAATGGTAGATGAATGCAGGTACCATCGGCCGTGAGGAAGACTTCATTTTCGACGTGGATTGTTGTGGGCGTGTTGTGGGGCGGGCACCCCGAGAGCCTTTGTACCTAATGTGGGCCTCCAAGTTGCTTTCCATTCTCCAAAATCAGTCGCTTCTGTAGTACCAAATCTTCTCGTTTCGTTTGACCGATTCATTCTCTGTCGCTTCTTTCCCACCAGGACCGGCTATACTTGTAGTGCTAAAAGCTGTACAGGAGCTACTTTGTAAGGCGTTGGGCGTTTCTGTTCGGCTTGGTTCGTATCGGTTGCTACATTCGCAGTGCAGGATTGGGATATTATGGGTCCTTTGATTGACTTCCTTGCTCTTCTGTTTTACTACTGGGACAGCAATACCGGGCCTCCGCGGTTGTTAGCTCCTCCACTCTTACTCTTCTAGCCTCCCTCCCAGTCAATCTACCTTCAGCATCCTCTTTTGCTTCCTGCTTCTTTTTTGCTACATCTCATGTGAATGAAGGAGTCTGGCTTCCTGGCAACAAAGCAAAGCAAATCACAGCACCGGTTTTGAGGGAAACAGCGCAGCAGATAAGCTAGTTAGAATCGATTGGAAGAAGGCTGGGCAGATGAGATCGCAAATCCATCAAATATTCAGCTAGATATTGATTCTTTGGCTCTTAGTGTTTCAGCATTTCAGCAACCATAGAAATACGAATGCTTAAAGTCCACAAAGCAAAACAAGAGCATTTGGACAACCATAAGGCATGCAGCGCCATTTGGGAGCGCTCACTGACGACTGAACATCGGAAGCTTGAATGGAAGAAGAATAGCTCCTGAGGGGTTGGCGAGAGTTTGTGAAGTCGGGAGCTACAGAGCAGTTTCTCTAAGTGGCATGCGCATGTCGCCGCCGGGTTCAGCCTGTGCCAGGGGGGCCTTGTTGAGGCCCAGAGAGGGTACGAGCATTCGCTGGCCCACCAACGGGGACCCAGCCCGCCCCATCACCTCCTCCAAGTAACCGCTGTCGTCTTGGCCTAGTAGACGACTCTGCAATTCGCCTCATTTTCTTTCTCTCAAATGTGAATTTACAACCTTAGCACGCCAAGCACCCTAGGAGCTCATCGTTTTCCGTGTGAGCAGGGTGAAAGGAGAAGGCCAGAGAGTGTGTGTGTGAGCAGAGTGTGCTAGAAAGGCGACTGCTAAGGGGGGAGGTTCTGTGCGCTTACATGCTCCCAGAGCTCGTCCTCCTGTCCAACCTGATATCATGAGTGACATTATAAATAGAAGAATTATCAGCTTTTATTCATAATATATGACAAATTCAATACTTTATGTTGCCATCAACACCAAGAGCCTTCGACAACTCTCAAATCCGCTCAATTCTCAAAAAACCGCAAATCCTACTTCTTGATGCTCCGGCAGCTGTCTAGCGGCAGCCAGACTGGCCAGTGGGCGAGGCGTGGGCGTCGATGAGGGTGTCAGCAGCTCCTGCTCCAAATCCCCGGCAAAGTAGACCCCGGCTTGGCTCATCACCTTCTCCGGCCTCTCCATCACCTGCTGGGCCTAAACTGCCGATGAGGGGAGGGCGGAAAGACAGAGGCAGGGAGAGGAAAAACGTGGTATCCGTAGCCGTTGACAGAGACGTAGGTGGGCTGGGTCTGGTTGATCTTGGCGGCCTTGCGCCGCCGGCGCTTGAGCCAGCAGCCCACGAAGAGGAGGACCAGGATGACCAGGACAAGAGTGGCGCCGATGATCAGCATCAGCCAGGCCTGAAAAATTAGGGAGCCTATTTGGGCCTATTGAAATTGAGTAGACGAAAGGGCCCCACGTTTTTGATGGAAACTTGGCAATTGGATGGGGGCCTAAAGAAAGTTGTCATGCTGGCTGGCAGAGGAGCAGAGTTGTAGGGCATCCTGCAGGGGGGTAAGGCTGGGTGGAAAGAAACGAGAAGATGAGAGGCACAAATGGCAATGAATAGGAGAAAAGTTTGCGCAGTCTTTTGGCCTCAATGCCCTGCCACTCTGCTCCACTTAAGCCCCGCTACTACTCGACTACGTGCCAGGTATTTGCCGCGAATCCCGTTCTTTTCCCAAAGCTTTGCGCTTAGCTTAAAACACCAAACAGAGTAACGCTTAGTCTTAGAAAGTTAAGGCTTAAGCTTAGGTTAAGGCTTGGATAGCTTTAGCATAGTGACGCTGAGACATTTAAAAAATGACAATTTGCGGCAAATACCTAGAGGGCTCGACTAGAAGAATCCAGGGTAAGCCTGGAGGCTTTTAGGTCAGTAAAAGGCATTTGAAATGATCAGGCTAATCAAAACCACTGCAAGGGAATCCAATTTGCTCACCCTGGCAGAATGTCGAAGAATCTCCAGGAGGCTTTGGCGGGGTCGCAGGGATTCTGGCGGTGGCTGGGTGAGCTTGAGAGTGAAGCCGTTGGTGGCCACACCCGCTTTGTTCACGCCGGTGCAGATGTACACACCTGCCTCTGCCGCTGTCACCTCAAAATCAGCTCCAGCCTCGTCCAGTTATTCTGAGCAATCGAATTTGCGACGCAAATATTCCATGAAGGCCTGAGCAAGGATAAGATGAAAGGAAGCGGCCAACCTTAGCAATGCGGAGCTTGAAGTGCCAGGCATGGGGCTTGGTCTGAACTGGGGTGGTGGAGAAGGCGAATCTGCCGGCGTGGATGCGTTCGTTGACGTGGATGGCGCCCGGGCTTAGAGTGGTGTTGGAGGATTTCAGAGTCCAGGTCACGCTCGGCTGCGGATCGCCGCGCAGACTGCACACCAGCCTAGCCACACCACCCTCCGATACTTCTTCCTATAAAAACAGCTCCCTCTCTCAACTGTTTAAATCTATCTCCAAATAAATGCCCGATTTCCTTGCACTTTTACATCATTATGAGCCCATTCAACCTGTTTCGTAGGAGAAAGCCGAAACTTGTGGGATTCCGCAGAAATATGATAGACCGAAAGAAATTCGTTTTCTGAACAAAACTCAGTCTAAACGAGCTGCTCATCGCTTTGTTATCAGTAAATCGAGAGTATCTATCAGTAGACCGAAATAAATATCTTTATGGAAATATCTGACCAGAGATTCCTGCTGGCCAAGAACTGCCGGGGGGCAGGCAAAGTCGTCGGGCACTGCGTGGTCCCAGCTTCTGCCCTCCATGTGCCGTGGAGCGCGACACAGCGGCGGCTCGCTTAGGTACAATTCCGCCTTCAGTAGAAATTTAAAGTCTAAAGGAAAGGAGCTGGAAAAGCAGGAGGATGGAATTACCTGCCATTGGACGAACTCTCTGAGCATGCAGTCGCAGATCCAGGGATTGTCGCGCAGCTCCAACAGCTGCAGGCTGGGCAGACGGTGGAAAAGTTGTTTTTGCAAGCGGATGAGTTGGTTGCCGCGAAGTGAAATTACCTGTCGAATCTTTTGATTATGAATCTATTGGGCTATTGGAGGTGTAATTGAAGCAAGAACTTTGAGCCTGAACAATTTCTGGAAGGCCTCCTGGTAGATGAAACCGATGTTGTTGCCTTCCAGGCGAATTTCTTCCAGCAGAGGAGCTCCTTCGAACATGCGAGCAGTCACCTGTTGCAAGGCCTGTTTGAAGACAAGGAGCTGAATGGATGTGAGGATTGGAAACTTCATCAATTCGATTGTAGGACAAATCCAGATGCTTTAAACTGGCGAGGTCCTGGAAGAGCGGGTATTCCATGTCGCCGAGGAAATTGCGACTCAAGTCCAGCTTCTCCAGTATTGGGAGGCCGGAAAATACTCCCTGCTGGATGCTGACGATGCGAGAGCGGGACAGACGCAGGGTTATCAGCGAATTCAGCTCCTTCAACCTCCCTTCATCTATCTCAGATGTTGCCAAAACTCAAAGCAAACCATCTCAGCAAATACAGGCTTATTCAGGTGCGGCAGTAGGTTGTCGTCCAGGATGAGTGACATGGCGTTTGAGGGAAGGCCGGGCGGGATCTCTGTCAGGTTCTTCGACGCACAATCGGCCGTCATCCTCCCTTCAAGGCCATCCTATTATCGATTACTTCCGATTGATCCATTCCCAACCTTCTACGTGAGCGCAGGAGCAGGCTGAGGGACAGGAGGAGAGGGATTGGCGCGGGTGTCGCATGAAGGTGAGGGATAGGGCGCAGGTGAGGCGGATGGCAGTGGTCAGAGCACCCAATGCCAGCATTCCCCACCGCCTCCTCCTCACCGCTCATCCATCCTCTGCCTTCTCAGCTGTTTCTTTCTCCCTCTCTGCCTCCTCCCAAGAAGGCCAGCGGAGAAAGAGCCTTGGCAACAAGGCCGCTACTTTACGCGTCTGGCTGTAAAAGGCGCCGTCTTGGATTGCTGGGACTGGGAGGCGCCGCGGTTATGGAGGCTGGCGGATGTGGGGGGTGGGAAATTAACGACCCTCCATTTTAACCCCCCGTTACCTTCACACATGAGGAGGCGCCTTGATGGACTATTAAGGAGCTGCTGGGGGGCAGGGGGGCTCATCTCTTCCTCTGGGGACCACCGCTAGAGACGATTTGCTCCCCCCTAGGCCCTTTCCTATCTCCCCCTCTCAATCGCCCATTTGCAACTTCCACAGATGGTTCATTCATCCTTCAACCGCCTTGTGGCCCTGCCTCCTTGCCTAGAGGCCCACCGCTTCGCTGCTTTCCAACGGAAGGGAGCAAGGGAGCCACTGATGCGCGAAAAAGGGGGCTAGCCTGAAAGAGCTGGCCTGTCTCCTTCATGGCTGAAAGGGGGTGGAGTGGAGGAGATGATGGGCGGGGCGATGGGAGAGAAATGTGAGGAGGAGAGGGCTACTTGACCGTGCGAATATGACTAGCGGCGCCACTCTCCTCAACCTCTCTCCACCTCCTCCTCTTACAGGCGGGCTAGCAGCAGCTTGCGGCACCGCAGAGGCCAAATCATTTCAAATTAGATTTATCAACCTTCCTTCCGGCCCCCAGAAAAGGCTCCCTCCTCCTTTTCGCCCCCCAAAAAGGGCCCCAGCCATTCCTTGTCGGCTAAAAAGTGTAGCGCGGCTAAAAACGCCACGGAATTTCCTGGCCTGCCTAGACTGAGGGAGCCAAGGCCAGTCCTAAAGCCCCCCTTTTCCTGCCCGCCTAATCGTGGCCTCTCCCTGCCCATAAAATCCACACACACGCCCCCTCACTACCGCGCCTTTCCAGAACCCCTACCAATACCGCTCCCTCTCCTCCCCTGCCTATCGCCCCCTTTGCAGTAGCCTCTCCGTAGCATTTCTGGCCCCCCATAAACTTCACCCCCGTCATCCGCACCTAGCCCAAAACTGCCGCCCTGTACACAATCCCTGTGGGGTGCTGTCAACCGCAGGTTTTCCCGGCTTCTATGACCTGACCGTTTAGCCAGGGCCTAGCATAGCAGTATAGGCAGAGAAAGATGAGGAATGGGGCTTGAAAAAAGGCGGGGCATCCATTGCCAGAGCCTCCCATCAGCAGCAGAGAGGGTAAATAGGGGCAAAGGGGGTGATGGCGGGTGAAGTGGATACTAAAGCGTCGCGAGGCGTCCTTAGGCCCTGCGGACACTCTCTGGCCCTTGTCCATCTGCGCCCACTCTTGGAGCTCTGCTCCGCCCCGGCCAATAAAATTAGGCCTCCCCATCCACCCGCCCGTCTTCTCCAATCCCTACCCCCCTTCCTCACCCCTCAGGGCCAATAGTCCATCAGCTCTGCTCCCACCGCCGCTGCTTCCATGGCTATCAGTGTCCTTTGGCTATTTTCCAGTGTCCAAGTGAATGCCAGGAGAAAGAAGGAAAGACAAACATATCCTTGGATAAACAAGCAAAGTTGATTGAAGAAAGTGAGCAGAGATGGAAAGAGGTTGTTGGGGGTGGGAAAGCTTGGCGCAAAGTAGAAGCGGAAGGCTCTAAGGGCCTCAGGGGAGGTGGAAATTAGCAGCAGTTCCGATTGCACGCGGCGCCGCAAGTGAGGCTCATCACTGTACCAAGAGGAGACGGCGGGAGAGAGGGATCTAAGGAGGGGATGAAGGGATGAAGGAGAGGGAAATGGAACTCTTCCTCGTAGAGAGAGAAAAGGCCTTCCAAGGCGGGGAAAGGCGCTGAGGGAGCCATTGAATGGCGCTAAGGGAGCCTTCTTGGGCCCGACCAGACAGGCCTCTCGATGCATTCAGCGCTGCCTACCGGAAGACTGCCCCCCCTCCCTACAGCTCCTTAGAAGCCCTCTCTTAGTCCCCCCGCCCTCCCTTCCTCCGTCAAACAACGTCTGCCCGCTCCGCTGCCCATTTGCCTATAGGCCCCACTTTATCCTACTCCAACGCCCCTCCACCACTACAACACTGACCTTTTCTCTCAAAGAGTCAGCCCTTAAGTCAGTCGGTAATCTGGGATAGCTGGAACTTAGTGTCCCAAATCTGGGCTTTGGGCATCCATGGTATGCTCCACTGCTTGCAGACACAGGGCTTAGGCCAGGCCATAGCGGGGGGAAGAGGACGCGAAGGCACGTGCGACTGACAAAAGGGTCGGTGGCTGGGGGCCCTGGAGCAAAAGGGGGCTGGGTAACGGTGGCGGATGAAAGCAGGTGGAAGGAGTGGGGGTCGCGGGTGGTCTTGGGAGGGTGTGCCTCGGCATTGGGGCGTCTCTAATGAGTCGTCTCGCCTCGCCGTGTGTGCTGGGCAAGGATGATTGATCTGAGTCGGGTGGTCTGGAGGGAGCTTTGAGAAGGGGCGCTCTCCCTCCTCCATTGCCGCCGCCCCTCCACTGCAATTAGTTCCTTCCGCAAATAGAGCGCATGTCCTGCATTTACTGTCTAACCCACATCTCAAGGACTATTTTTCAATCTTCAGTTTTCAGCTAGAATGCTTGTGGTTGAGAAAGTAAATGGCGAAAATTTTATGAAGCTAAGAATATTAGCCTTGATGGTAATGACTGAAGAAGGCTATGAAAAAAGAACAATAACCCTGATTGTGAGCTTGATTTGGCTTTAGTCAGCAATAATAATTGTCTAATTTATTTCTCATAAGCTGGTCAACTGGATACTGGTAATGCAATAAACGGTATACAAAGCTTTTACAACATTTATTAACTTCTTTGGCCAAAATTGGTTTTGAATGTGAATGAGGTGAGCTTTTGTGATTAACGATTTAAAAAAAAGAATTTATCATTTACTCATTTCATGAAGTGGAAAAACACAAAAAATTAGAAACAACTGAACAAAGAATCAAATGAAAAGATAATTGAATAAGTACAAAAAAGAAGAAAGAAAAACTAGAAGATACTGACCAAGGCCCCATATGATTAGCTGCACAGCTGACGATGACGGCTGGCCTGATGAATCCGTTCCCTTTTCATCGTCTGATGAATCCGTTCCTTCGTCTGATGAATCCGTTTCTTTTCCTTCGTCTGATGAATCCGTTCCTTTTCCTTTGGATTCGGCTTCTGGAGGATGGGTGGCCATGGTGGGCTTGGGAACATTCGCAAATAGATCTGGAGCAAGACCTTTGAGGACAGGAATGCGGTCGGTGACCTTGTCGGGCAGGGGATCCCAGGGGAAGGCTAAATTGCAAAAGCTCTTGGTGCATTTGTAGAGGGGCTGGTTGGGCTGAGCAGGGTCGGAGTAGGCCAGTCGGTAGCCGGGTGGTAGGATGAGGTTGTGGCTGCGGTTGAAGCCGCAAAAAGAGAGCAGGGCGTAGCTGCTGGACTGATTCTGAGCGGCGCCGGACTTGCGGATGAGATCAGCTCCACAGAATTGACAGCCGCGGAGGTAGTTACGACGATAAGGTTTGTGACCCATCAAGCAGACAAGTCTCTTCGACTTGGTGTTGAAGTCCTGGTTGGAGCAGAGAAGAGAACTGAAGTGATGGGGTTTGTCCGGATCGAACTGGGGCACGATTGCCTGGTGCTTTTCCTGGCAGGAAGTTTCGTAGTCCCGAACACAGGTGAAGATAAACTCAGTAGTGCTGTTCTCTAAGTCATCGTATTGGAAAAAGCCACTGCGCATGCAGAAGAAGCAGCCAGTGGCGTTGGTTAGGTTGGTCAGACCGGGATAAGGTGGCCAGTTCACGACCTCGCGGCCAGTGAGGCAGGTGAGATTTTTGGCTGCTGGCAACTGAAGATTCATGAAGGGAAGTATGTTGGAGGTAAAGCTGGCAACAGCATCAGGTAAATTCCGTTCGCGACTGAGATCTGCCAACAGTAGAGTAGGATAGCCGGTCGAATCATCCGTGCTGCAAGCAAAGGGTGCATATTTCTGGGCCTTATTACCACCAAAGGAGTGATCCACGAGAAATGCTCGGTAGCCAGCCGGGTACACATTTGCACTGGGATGCTGATACCTGCAGTGTTCCCCGGAGAGATTTGAGCACTGGAAGAAAACAGCAATGTCGTCCTTTTTCATTGCCGTGGCAGCAGCAGTACTATTGTAGAGAAAAAGCATGGCGCAGCTTGTGCACAGCTGATCATTCGTTGAACTTTTATAGACCAAAGAGAGATTGTTTAGGCTCTGCTCCATCGTGACTAAGCCCTGCAAGCATGTCAGCCGGTGGTTGAATGTTGATGGAATAAGGTTGAGCAGAGCGGGTACATTCTGGGTGGTCTCAGGTGGCAGATGCTGGTTCAAAAACTTCTCATTGCAATAGTTTTTGGTGCATTTGTAGAGGGGCCGCTTGGACTGATGCTCGTCGCCAAGGACATAGCTGGGTGGGATATTGATGTAGTTGGTGCTGTTGAAGGCGCAGAAGGGGAGGAGGACGTAGCTGTTGGCTTTCGTTGCCTCCGCGGCCTCTCGACGAATCAGCTCAGCACCACAGAAGGCACACCCGGAAACATTGTGATACTCTGGTGCCAGGCCCACAAGACAGGTCACGGTTTTGGGAACGGACTCATCGGAGCAGCTGAAACTGACGTTGACATTCTTGGGGTTTGTGGCGAAAAAATTGTTAGAAACTTTGTCACAAGATGCGTCTTTGATGCAGGTTAGCTGGAGGTCCGGGTTTTTGCCAGGTTGACGGGTAACGGCGTCGTTAGCAAATACGGCTATTCGATGGCACTGAATGCAATTGCTGGACGTAGCAGTGGTTTTGGACAGTGGAGCACTGAAATTTCCATCGGCACAGTTGCGACTGGCGCCCATATTCAGCTTTTTTGGGTCAGAAAGACTGGTCACGAATTGTCGCACAAGAGCATCAGACGGTTTCAGCTGCTTCAGGTATAGCTGCAAAAGCGGGCTTGGGTCGCTAAGGAAAGCCTTGACACTGCAATAATAGAGGTAGTAGGTCTTTCCGCCCTGCGTCTTGCCCTCAACGTAAGCCACGAAATCGCTATTGCCATAGTGCGTCTTCTTTAGCTGGTATTTGCAGGCGTCACTGGTGGCAGATTCTGAAGAACACCCAAAGCTAAGAGCCAGATCATCTACTGTGAGCGGATTTTTCGATTTCGAAGCAGCGGAACTTGCCAAAACTGTGACTGTGCAGCTGACACATGATTTTTCTTCGTTGATCTGCAACTGGTTCAGCTTCTGATCGTTCTTGACGATGCCGTTTAGACACTTCATTCCAGCCACACTTCCTAGACTCAGCCATCCGATTAGCGAAAGAACTAAGTATCCACATTTTTCTGTCGATTTCATTTCTTCTGGTGAATTTTTGATTTCTGAAGTCCTGCCGCGTTTACGCAATAAAATTTATTTTGACAAAACAAAATAACCGAAGAGACTGAAGTTATCCTTGAAACAAGGTATTCTCGGCGGTTGCCAAGATGCGCGGCCTTACCTCAAGACACCACCTAGATGAAAATGCATGCCAAAATTCAAAAGATTTCAGTGAAAAAACCATGAATTATACATGTTTCGATTTTTGAAACATCAAGATTTTGGCTTTTAACTATAAATCGAGAAATACTAATAATTTACCAAAAATTCCTTTTGCCAGCTTTAAGATATTACTTTCATGGACGTAGATACCAAAAATCTGCTAATTTTATTGAAAAACCGTGGACTTATGCTTGTTCAAATTTCTGAAACATCAAGATTTTGGGTTTTTGACTATAAATCAATAAATACTAAATATTTCAAAATTTCCTCTTGCCAGCTTCAAGATATTACTTTGACGGACGTATCTGCCAAAAATCAACAAAATTCATTGAAAAACCAGTGATTTACGATTTTTCGCATTTTGAAACATCAAAAAATTGAGTTTTGGGTGAAAATCGAAGAATTTCGCCAAGCCCTAATAATGGTGCCAAGGCATCACCAAGACGGACTTTCCTGCAAAATTTCAGCTAATTTCATGGAAAAACCAGTGATTTACGATTTTTAGTGTTTTGAAACATCAAAAAATTGAGTTTTGGGCGAAATTCAAAAAATTACGCCAAGCACCAAAAATGGTCCCGAGGCACCGCCTAGGCGGACCTTCATGCAAAAAATCAGCCAATTTCGTTGAAAAACCGCGGAGTACGGGCCTGGGACACACACATATATATATATATATATATATATATATATATATATATATATATATATATATATATATATATATATATATATATATATATATGCGGACAGACGGACGCAAAAAATGGGGTAACTGCTTAAGCTGGCCTTGGCCGCCCGCCGCTTCGGGCAGGGCGCCAGAGCTCCTCCGGCCTCCGGGCACGGGTGCTACGGCCCCTACGCTTCGCCTAGCATGCTTCGCATGCTAGGCTACGCTCCGGGGCCTCCGCACCCATGCCCTCCGGCCTACGGAGCTCTGACTGCCCTGCCCTCCGCGGCAGGCGGCCTTCGGCCGCGCAAAAACTGCATCAAAATGCAGCTTCATTTAGCTATTTTGGTGGTCTGCAATCGAGGCATAAGCGTGAACGACAGACGTAGTGGGCTCAAAACAAGGCCTAAGCATCGAGTAATAGTAGGTATCAGCATATTTGTTTGGTATTTGAGTGCAATTGGCTCTTAGTTGCTTAAACATATTGATGATTTTTTTGGGATATGATAAACGAAAATTTGATTGTAAAAAATGATGCATTGATTATATAATATTGTAAAATAACTTTCAACAAGTATAATGGCGCAAAGCGCAATAGTGACCGCGAAGCGCTTTGTGTTACTGAAATAGTAAAAATAGACATTTAGGATTGCGATTTGGAAGCAGAGACTAGTTTAATTAGCTCAAAGTGGCACAATGTGAGCATGATGCTTTTTGAATTATGCAAATCGGTTGAGTAGTTGTTGGTGAGATCACAAAGTTGAACAACCTGGAAATTTTTTGTCACGATTTTCAAAGTTGTCATGCCGAAAATTTTTTTTAAATGTTCAAAAAGTTTCCAAGGGAGAATATTGTTTATTTTTAGTGGAATAGCACTTCCACATCTGCCAGATTTGTAACGGCAAAAATTACCTTTTCAGAAAAAAAAGTTTGTCAAAATCCGTTGAGAATTCGCACGGCCCGAGAATTCGCACGAATTGCAGATGAATATATATATATATATATATATATATATATATATATATATATATATATATATATATATATATATATATATATATATATATATATAAACAGACAAAAAGTCAGGCATGTGTATAGATCCTTCGGGCCCGCTTCGCGTTCAAAAACCAGGTTTAGGCTCAGTAAACATATTAACACTGATTTTAGTTTATTGTAATGAAAATGTGCTGGTTTATGCGTCTAAACGATATTTTTGATGCTGAATACATCATTGAATAAATCTTGTGCATTTATGATATTTATGACATTCGGGTCACTTAGAAATTCATATCTTTAGTGATTCATAACTGGGATCAATCACAGGATTTTCTAAGTTTTTTTTAATCTAAACAAAATCCAGTAACACAACATCATTTTAGTCCGAAGATTGAAAGGTATTCGCAGTCATGAAAATACCTAAAACAACATTTATGCTGCTCAGTAGAACCGATTTTTGTCAAATCACACGACCAATCAACGCAGTGCACCGTAACTGTCGATCCGTGAACACTAACACTTATTAACACTTATTAACACTATTAACACTATAACACTTTGCCATAATCATGAACACTTTCGGTTTTTTCCCATTTTCTTGCTCAATTTTTAAGTTTAGGCCAAATCAAGCATACCGGAGGAAAGCTGGACTTGTGCTGGTTACTCTCGCATTGGAATTTCAACTTTTTGTCCAGAATTGGATGAGCAATGATGATTTGAAACAAAAAACCCATATTAACACTTTTATTTTAGTGTTCACGATTTCGAGACCCAAATCGTGAACACTTTTTTTAGTGTTCATATCTAGGTCCGAAATCGTGAACACTTTCCCAAAATTTTGAAAAAGTGTTCACGATTTGGGACAGTAAGTATTAACACTTTTTGTTTTTAATTTTCTATCAGCCGCAAGGACTCGAAGCTCAAATTTGTTACTTTTTAGCATTTGGGATGAAGAAGTGGGCCCACTTTTAAGGCAAGTTTGACTATTTTTGACAAACTTTGTCATGATTAACTGAAATTGATGCAAAACCAGCCAAATAGGGCAAAATAAGCTCTGGCTATTTTTGGGCAATAATCTCAAAATTTTACATTTGACTAATTTCATTGTGCGTTTGTGTTCCTCCATTAAATAGCATGCTCTAAGCCTGATAATGTTCTGATTTGATCATTTTCAGTGTTTTTTATGGATTTTTGTTACATTCATTATTAGTATTCACGATTTCGGGACCCAAATCGTGAACACTTTTCAAAATGTGTGTTATGAGAGCCGCAGGTATCCTACAACTTAAAATTTTAGCATTTTATCATAAAATCTTGTGAAATGAACAATTTTGAGCCAAAAATCTGAGTTTTGAACAATTTCCAATATGATCTGCAAAACTTGACTCAAATGTCACAAGTAGTACAACCTAAGCTTAGGCAATTTGTAGCGGATGTTTTGGAAATGTTCTTCACAACTTATTCCAATGTATAATTTGTATGCAGAATAGATAATTTTTTTGCAAAATGGCTATAAAATCGATTTGTTGTAGTTTTTTGGCGTTTATTAGGGATTTTTGTTACATTTATTTTAGTTTCACGATTTCGAGACCCAAATCGTGAACACTTTTCAAAATAGCTTTTTAACACTTTTTTTCTTGTGCTCACTTGCCTTCTTCTTCTCGGCCTTGGCCTTTACCCTTTTACCCTTTTACCCTTTTACCCTTTTACCCTTTTACCCTTTACTTTCACTCAACGAAGAGACGTGATGTGCGTGGGGCAGAATTTCGTCTACACCACTCCTTGCAACCGCAGAGCTACCATAAACCTCATTGAGACTCAGGCGTGTCTTCTAAAGAGGCAGCCTTCAAGCAATTCGAGGGATGGAGAATAAAACTTAGAACAGAAACTTTGAAAAGTGTTCACGATTTGGGTCTCGAAATCGTGAACACTAAAATAAAAGTGTTAATATGGGTTTTTTGTTTCAAATCATCATTGCTCATCCAATTCTGGACAAAAAGTTGAAATTCCAATGCGAGAGTAACCAGCACAAGTCCAGCTTTCCTCCGGTATGCTTGATTTGGCCTAAACTTAAAAATTGAGCAAGAAAATGGGAAAAAACCGAAAGTGTTCATGATTATGGCAAAGTGTTATAGTGTTAATAGTGTTAATAAGTGTTAATAAGTGTTAGTGTTCACGGATCGACATAAACCCAGCAGTGCAATCCCACAAATGGTTTTGTCGTACTGCCTCGATCATGGATTGAGTAGTATTATGAAGGGGTGAGGAGTTGAAAAAAGGAAAATTTAACCAAATTTATTCACCGAAACCGAAAAAACTTTTGGAACCGTCTGAACTAGAAATGACACTGATGTGTGGGCAGGCGGCATTTGAGGCGCTTATTCATGCGACTAGTGATGCGCTCCTAGTTGCACTGCACCTATGCGCTGTGTTTACCCAAAATTCTCTTTCCGAAAGTGCCATTTCCAGTCTATATATAAGTTCTATGTTTCTATAATCGAGTTTCCCAGCCTAGCCGTTGGAATGAGAAATACGCACTGAATGAGTGTAGTGCTCGCAAGGACAAAAGGAGCGCACCTGGAGCATAGGTATGGGCAGGGAAGGCCTTTTAAGCCCAGTTCAAGCGTCCCCTTTCACGGGATGCAGCAGCAGCAGCTACCTATACACCAGCTGTGTCTATCCCCATCCCCTTCTCCCTGCCCAGAAAAGGCCATCACTTCCAGCCAGCTAGCGAAGCCGGTTGGGCCTGGCCAATGCAGTCATGGCGGCCAGTGTGAAACGCGAGAACTTTCTGCGTCAGTTCCGTAGCACCACGGACCAGGAGTGGAAGGACATCTCAGCCTCCCAGTTCCTGCAGATCTGGGACCACTACGATGAGGATGGTGCCTGGGACTAGAGTTGAAACAATGGGAGAGGGAAGAGGGATACAGGCAACGGCTACATCGAGGGAGAGGAGTTAGATGCCTTTCTGATCGAGTTCGTCAGCTCCGTCTGCAGTTCTGATGTCGGCTCCGAGGTGGTGTCCGAGGCCATGTTCAACGAGCTCAAGTTGGCGTTTCTTTTCTGGCCGGAATATTGAGTTTGTGAAAAAAGACGTCGAGCCTTGCAGACAGGACTTCATGGATGCCTACGATGACAATGAAGACGGCAAAATAGAGATCACAGAGGTTTAGTCGATAGAAATAAAAAATGAGAAAGAACAGAAATGGGTTTGTAGTTGGCGCAGTTGCTGCCCACCGATGAGAACTTTCTTTTCCTCTTCCAGCTGGACAATCGCCTCTCCAGCTCCATCGACTTCATGAAGGTCTCAATCGGCCAGACAACTTTATAAACTTATTCGTCTTTCACCAAAACTTCTTACTGGACTTATTGTCCTCATTTTATCACCTCGCAAAGTCTCAGCATGCTTTCCTAGGTCTGGAAGCAGTACGACACAGACGGCAGCGGAGCTATCGACTCCAACGAGCTCAAGGTTGAGTGTTTGGCCTGAAAATAAGCTGGAACAAGAAGTTCTATGACGCAGTGCTTCCTGAATGATCTGCTGCACAAGTCGGGCAAGAGGCCGCTGCCGACGGAGGAAAAGCTGGTCGAATACACCGAGGCCATCGTTCGCTTTCCAGTCATTTTTCTTTGATGTCCAAAAAATTTCAATTTGAGCTGCGTATTTTCGACGAAAACAAAGACGGCAAGCTGCAGCTGAATGAAATGGCCAGGTACAGAAACATTGTTTCATTTGTAGCTTTATTTGGTAAAGATGAGGGATCAAGTGTCTTGCTGCAGGTTACTGCCAGTGAAGGAAAATGCACTTTCGGATGCACTCAGCAAAGGCTTTCTTCAGGTTTCATTCAGTTCACTATCGATTTCTAGTCGTAATCCCGTCTTTTTAGGGAACGAAAGAAGTTAGCTATCTGGACATAGAGAAGATTTTCGCTTCTTATGACACGGTTTTTGGCATCGCTTTTCCACCAACACGGCAGATATGATGTCTTTATGCATTCAAGGATAAAAGTGGGACGTTGGAGAGCAGCGAAGTAGCTGGCTTTGTCAAGGATCTCTTAGAGCTCATGAAACCGGTTTATCATAAGGCTTTTTGTGGGTTGTTTAACGTCTTTTTTCAGCTCTATACGGCAACGGAAGTAACCCAGTTCCAACAAATGCTGATGGATTCGTGCGACTTGGGTTTTTACTTTTATTTCAAAAAATGCCAACTTGACTTTTGTTTTGCAGATGGAGATGGCAAGATCTGCAAAGAAGAACTTACCATGATGTTACTTGGCTTGCAAAAATTCAAAAAGTAAACTGCAGCTTCACATGCTCCCAAAATTTTTGTTGCATTGATATCCATTTTATCTTGCAATTGTGTGAACTACCAACAACGCATGCTTTGTGAATCGAATTATCAGTGAGTTTAAGCAACTAATAACAATTACTAACTGATAAACAGATAAACAAAAAGTGGAAACAGGATATGGCCTGAAGCGTCTAAGGCATGAACCGAATAAAAAAAAGTACACTTACCCATTAAATCGAATAAAACCGAAATGAGTCGTGCCTAAAAAGAAAATCAAAAACCGTTTTGCAATAAATTTGTTTCGTTTTCTTTTCCATTATATAGCCCATTTTGTGGCGAAAGATGAAAAATTGTGTTTTTGACCCTGCAAAATAAGATCATTTGGACGATGCTTGTAAAATTAATCGCTCATTGTGCTTTGTTTATGGGTCAGATGGAGGCACAGGGCGGAATGCCGACAAATGCAGTGCATGAAGAATGCTAAACTGCCGTGACACGCCTTCCTAGAGGCAGACACAACCTAGCCCAGCAAAGCCAGGCTGAACTGTGATAGGCGGCCTGATTTGCAGAGAGCTCCAAATGTTCCTGCTGGCCGGTGCAGCAGCAGCAGCGGAGCGGCGGGCTAAGCGTGATCAGCTGTTTGAGAAGATGCGGCAGGCCTTGCACGCCCATCGCCACTCAGATGCGGCTGCGGCCCTGAGACAGGTCTGTCAGCTCAGTCTATCAAAAGCTCAAGAGAGCTGGCTAAGCTTGCTCAGATTGCGCAGCAGAGCGGTCAGCTGGGATGGGAGGAGCAGGTGATGCTGGTAGGCGCCTACAAGGCCCTGGTGTGTGAGCAGCAGGACATCCTGGAAGACGCTGGACTGGAGGAAGAGGAGCGTCTGCGGACAGCGATGGAGGTGAAGGAGCTGTGCCGGGAGTTTCTCACCTTCTGCCCCTCCAACCTCCTTCACAGCGCCTGCCTCAACTGCCCCCTGCAATATGAAGTCTACTATGCCAGGCTAGTGTTCGTGAAACAAACTCTTGAGGAATCTTCGTTATTACAAATTCATTGAAAAATTCAAACAGCTTGTAATCTCATCGATGGATCAATTGCATTGCCTCTGTAGGTCCAGAGGGGACCTTTTGTACACCCTGGCGGGGCTGGTGTGGGTTGAGCACCAGACGCTGGCCAATAACGCCGCTCGGCAGGCTTTCACGGTTGCGGCCAAGCTTGCCAAGCACCTGGAACCCGCCCACCCACAGCGCCTCAGCGTGGCCCAGAGCTTGGCCCTACTCCACCACGAGCACCTCCAGGACCCGGAGAGCGCCTGCCAGTGCATCCGGAAGGCCCTGGACACCGCCATTCCTCACCTGCCTGCGCTCCAGGCCGACCAGTCTCTGTACAACGCTGCACTGTTCATGGTGGACGTACTCCGTGACTTCTACGCGGTTCTCTAGGACTCTCCTTGGATGGTTTCCTGTCCTGAGCTGGGGTGAGGTTTGCAGGAATGGGCAGATGCCTCGCGCGGACGAGGGAAGGCTTGAAGTGGTGGCGCTGGGCTGGGTCCATCGTCTGATTCTAGTTTATAAGCGCAAATAGATGATTCTGCTTCCACGACTGGCTGTGATGCTTGATTTTCTTTGTGTAGGATTTAGTCAAAAGTGCCTGGTGTCGATTTGGCCAGTTGCTTAACATAATTTGTGATCGAAGCTACTAGGCCAACTGGCTATTTCGGGTTCAAACACACAGCGAATAAACGGAAGGAATGTTGCAATGATGGTGCTGCTAAGCCTAGATTTTGCTTCTGTAAAGTAAACAAATCTTGTTTCTGGAAATTTTAGCTTTCAGTGCGTAAAAACTAAGAACAGAGAGGTTTGAAAAGACTGCCAATAATCATGTCAGTAAATGGACCACATTTATACCACTATATTGCGGATATAAAACAAGCCAAAACATTGGCAGCAGTTGGCGAGCAAAAATTTGACATTTCACCAAATTTGTTGTAAATTGTACCAAAAGAAAGAATCAGCTGAGAGGAGCGGAACAAAGCTGGTCAAAAAGCTGAGTATATCAATGACTAGAATAGAAGCTCTGAGCTGGCAATGCCATGCACTGAAACGAAAACACCGCTAATCAACACAAAGAACACCGCTATGTCCCATTCCTAACACCCAATCATTGCTCATACACAAATAGGGCCTGCATACTTCTCTCTGCCCCACTGTTCTCGATGGCCATCTGAAGCTGCTGGAGGCGGGGGGCAGGATCGATTTGCTGGCCTGCATGGCTTCCGCTAAGGCGAGGTGCACAGGTAGCAGAGCAGGCATCACCCAGTGGCGCTTGATCGTGAGCGCTCGGACACGGCTGAGTCCGTGCTGGCGCCAGGGCAGATTCTGAAGGCGGAGTAGGGCCAGGAGATAGTATGCGGAGATGATGTCGTCCCGGTAGGTTGGCGTCACTCCGTCCCACACCCCCATGCTCTCCAGGCCAGGTTCATCGCCTCCATGTCGGGAAGCTTTCGTAGCACCGGAAGCCCATCAGCGGCGGTCGCGTCCAAACGCCCCAGCCCGAAATCTCCCAGCACCTATCATTTTGTCACATTTGCGTCAGTCTTTTTGGGGCATTAATTTGGATAGGACGGTGGACTCATAGTGCAAGTAATAGCTTTTTTAAGTTTATGCATGCTATCATTGCACCCGTTTTCATATCATATAATAAAAAAGGAGCTCAAATTCTCAACCCTTTGAACAGGCCTGTTCTATGTTCAGGCAACTAAAAAGTTCTAGTTGGACAAGAAGACAAACGTAGGTGCGTGGGAGACGGTGGAAAGGCGAGGTGAGAAGTAAGTTGCCAGGGTGGATATCCGCGTGGAGGTTGTTCGTCTGGTGGAGGGAGTGGATAGCAGCGAAAGCATCCTTGGCCAAAAAAAGAACGCTCACGTCATCCACCGCCGTTCCCAGTGAGCCCCAATGCTGCAAATCTCTCTTCCCTCTGCCCCTACATCGGCACTCTCACCCTCCACAAGCTTAGTGATGCGGGAGGGCCGGTGGAGTGGCGAATTGGTGATGGCGCTGGTGGCGCACATGTTTCCTGCCTCTGGCACTTGGCGGATTCATCTTACCTACTCACCATATTATGCATCCACCTACTCATGTACTGGACTGTGCACTGCATCAATGAAATTATAATGTTATCCTTCCACCCCCTCTTTACCACCCCTCTTGGTACCTCATTGCTCGATTTCACAAAATCAAAAACAACCAAGTAGTGAAAGCGGTGGAGCAACGAATCAGCGACATCGCTGTTTCTATGGCAACGAGGTTTGAACCTACATGGAGGAACTGTTGAGCGAGTGGAGGCGGTGGAGTGGTTAACAGGGACTACCGATCCACCCCCTCTTATTGCCATGCCGTATAGTGCCCGTTCATTATGTTTTGTGTTCTGAGATTGACAGGCTCTTACATGGCATTGTCGCTATTGCCGGAGTAGAATGAGCTGGACCTGATCCGCGGCCTTGGAGACGACATCCAACCGGCTGAAAATCGATTTATGTGTTCTGAGATGGGCAGAGATTTAGTAGGCTCTCACATCGCTCGTTCAGGCTTTAGGTCGAAGGTGGCGAGGTCTCTTGACGTCGAAGAGTCGAATCCAGGGCTTGATGCACGATCTAAAAATCGATTTATGTGTTCAGAGAAGGGCAGAGATTTGATAGGCTCTCACATAGCGCGGCAGTCGCTGTCCAGGCTGGGGTTCTTGTCCGGATTGCTGTGGTCGTCCAGCTTGATGCGACTAAAAATCGATTTATGTGTTCAGAGAAGGGCAGAGATTTGATAGGCTCTCACATAGCGCGGCAGTCGCTGTCCAGGCTGGGGTTCTTGTCCGGATTGCTGTGGTCGTCCAGCTTGATGCGACTAAAAATCGATTTATGTGTTCAGAGAAGGGCAGAGATTTGATAGGCTCTCACATAGCGCGGCAGTCGCTGTCCAGGCTGGGGTTCTTGTCCGGATTGCTGTGGTCGTCCAGCTTGATGCGACTAAAAATCGATTTATGTGTTCAGAGAAGGGCAGAGATTTGATAGGCTCTCACATAGCGCGGCAGTCGCTGTCCAGGCTGGGGTTCTTGTCCGGATTGCTGTGGTCGTCCAGCTTGATGCGACTAAAAATCGATTTATGTGTTCAGAGAAGGGCAGAGATTTGATAGGCTCTCACATAGCGCGGCAGTCGCTGTCCAGGCTGGGGTTCTTGTCCGGATTGCTGTGGTCGTCCAGCTTGATGCGACTAAAAATCGATTTATGTGTTCAGAGAAGGGCAGAGATTTGATAGGCTCTCACATAGCGCGGCAGTCGCTGTCCAGGCTGGGGTTCTTGTCCGGATTGCTGTGGTCGTCCAGCTTGATGCGACTAAAAATCGATTTATGTGTTCAGAGAAGGGCAGAGATTTGATAGGCTCTCACATAGCGCGGCAGTCGCTGTCCAGGCTGGGGTTCTTGTCCGGATTGCTGTGGTCGTCCAGCTTGATGCGACTAAAAATCGATTTATGTGTTCAGAGAAGGGCAGAGATTTGATAGGCTCTCACATAGCGCGGCAGTCGCTGTCCAGGCTGGGGTTCTTGTCCGGATTGCTGTGGTCGTCCAGCTTGATGCGACTAAAAATCGATTTATGTGTTCAGAGAAGGGCAGAGATTTGATAGGCTCTCACATAGCGCGGCAGTCGCTGTCCAGGCTGGGGTTCTTGTCCGGATTGCTGTGGTCGTCCAGCTTGATGCGACTAAAAATCGATTTATGTGTTCAGAGAAGGGCAGAGATTTGATAGGCTCTCACATAGCGCGGCAGTCGCTGTCCAGGCTGGGGTTCTTGTCCGGATTGCTGTGGTCGTCCAGCTTGATGCGACTAAAAATCGATTTATGTGTTCAGAGAAGGGCAGAGATTTGATAGGCTCTCACATAGCGCGGCAGTCGCTGTCCAGGCTGGGGTTCTTGTCCGGATTGCTGTGGTCGTCCAGCTTGATGCGACTAAAAATCGATTTATGTGTTCAGAGAAGGGCAGAGATTTGATAGGCTCTCACATAGCGCGGCAGTCGCTGTCCAGGCTGGGGTTCTTGTCCGGATTGCTGTGGTCGTCCAGCTTGATGCGACTAAAAATCGATTTATGTGTTCAGAGAAGGGCAGAGATTTGATAGGCTCTCACATAGCGCGGCAGTCGCTGTCCAGGCTGGGGTTCTTGTCCGGATTGCTGTGGTCGTCCAGCTTGATGCGACTAAAAATCGATTTATGTGTTCAGAGAAGGGCAGAGATTTGATAGGCTCTCACATAGCGCGGCAGTCGCTGTCCAGGCTGGGGTTCTTGTCCGGATTGCTGTGGTCGTCCAGCTTGATGCGACTAAAAATCGATTTATGTGTTCAGAGAAGGGCAGAGATTTGATAGGCTCTCACATAGCGCGGCAGTCGCTGTCCAGGCTGGGGTTCTTGTCCGGATTGCTGTGGTCGTCCAGCTTGATGCGACTAAAAATCGATTTATGTGTTCAGAGAAGGGCAGAGATTTGATAGGCTCTCACATAGCGCGGCAGTCGCTGTCCAGGCTGGGGTTCTTGTCCGGATTGCTGTGGTCGTCCAGCTTGATGCGACTAAAAATCGATTTATGTGTTCAGAGAAGGGCAGAGATTTGATAGGCTCTCACATAGCGCGGCAGTCGCTGTCCAGGCTGGGGTTCTTGTCCGGATTGCTGTGGTCGTCCAGCTTGATGCGACTAAAAATCGATTTATGTGTTCAGAGAAGGGCAGAGATTTGATAGGCTCTCACATAGCGCGGCAGTCGCTGTCCAGGCTGGGGTTCTTGTCCGGATTGCTGTGGTCGTCCAGCTTGATGCGACTAAAAATCGATTTATGTGTTCAGAGAAGGGCAGAGATTTGATAGGCTCTCACATAGCGCGGCAGTCGCTGTCCAGGCTGGGGTTCTTGTCCGGATTGCTGTGGTCGTCCAGCTTGATGCGACTAAAAATCGATTTATGTGTTCAGAGAAGGGCAGAGATTTGATAGGCTCTCACATAGCGCGGCAGTCGCTGTCCAGGCTGGGGTTCTTGTCCTGATGCCTGTGGTCGTCCAGCTTGATGCGACTAAAAATCGATTTATGTGTTCAGAGAAGGGCAGAGATTTGATAGGCTCTCACATAGCGCGGCAGTCGCTGTCCAGGCTGGGGTTCTTGTCCGGATTGCTGTGGTCGTCCAGCTTGATGCGACTAAAAATCGATTTGTGTGTTCAGAGAAGGGCAGAGATTTGATAGGCTCTCACATAGCGCGGCAGTCGCTGTCCAGGCTGGGGTTCTTGTCCGGATTGCCCTGGTCGTCCAGCTTGATGCGACTAAAAATCGATTTATGTGTTCAGAGAAGGGCAGAGATTTGATAGGCTCTCACATAGCGCGGCAGTCGCTGTCCAGGCTGGGGTTCTTGTCCGGATTGCCTGTGGTCGTCCAGCTTGATGCGACTAAAAATCGATTTATGTGTTCAGAGAAGGGCAGAGATTTGATAGGCTCTCACATAGCGCGGCAGTCGCTGTCCAGGCTGGGGTTCTTGTCCGGATTGCTGTGGTCGTTCCAGCTTGATGCGACTAAAAATCGATTTGTGTGTTCAGAGAAGGGCAGAGATTTGATAGGCTCTCACATAGCACGGCAGTCGCTGTCCAGGCTGGGGTTCTTGTCCGGATTGCCCTGTGGTCGTCCAGCTTGATGCGACTAAAAATCGATTTATGTGTTCAGAGAAGGGCAGAGATTTGACAGGCTCTTACATGGCACGGCAGTCGCTGTCCATGCTGGGGTTCTTGTCCGGATTGCCCTTGTCGTTCAGCTTCATGCGACTAAAAATCGATTTATGTGTTCAGAGAAGGGCAGAGTTTTGATAGGCTCTCACATGCCGCGGCACTCCTGCTTGTCGTCCTTGTTGCGACAGTCCGTGTTGCACTCCTGTTTGTCGTCAACGACATCATCTCCTTCCAAATCCGTCCTGAAGACGGTTTATTGGGCTGGCTCGAACGGAGCTTTAACGAATTATTGTTTTGATCTTTTTGATGATTAAAAATTCATAAGCTTTGCATGCTGTAGCATTTTAGTCTTGTTGTGTTATGCGTTCTGAGAAGGGCAAAGATTTGGAAGGCTCCCACATGGCCTTGTGGTCCTCGACGTTGACGGAGGCCAGCTGGCTTTTGTTCTCCGGTACCAAGTAGCCATACCTGAAAATCGATTTATGCGTTCTGAGAAGGGCAAAGATTTAGTAGGCTCTTAGTAGGCTCTGTCACCACTTGCATGCCTAGCGCTGCATGGAAGCCAGTTGGAAGTCCAATAGGACTCCTTTTCGCGCTGCATCTCAACATCTTTTATAAAAAGATTTGATTTGCAACATTGCGTATAAAAAGCACATGAACATTGTTCACATGGCCTTGGCACTGTCAGCCTTGATGGGGTCCAGCTTGCTCTGGCTCTCCGTTACCAAGTTTCCATACCTGAAAATCGATTTATGCGTTCTGAGAAGGGCAAAGATTTAGTAGGCTCTCACATGGCCTTGGCACTGTTAGCGTTGACGGGGGCCAGCTGACTCTTGTTCTCCGGTGAGGGCTGAATCTGTTGGATCTTCGCGCCTTCATCATCATCGCCTTTCATCTCCTGCTCCGCCCTGAAAACGGCTTATTGGGCTGGCACGAACAGAGCTTTAGCATAGTGTCAGCGCCCAGCCCCTCTTTTCGACCCATGTGTACGTTTTAAGGGTTATTGCTAGATCTTAAACTTGATGAGGCTCCTCACAGAAAAGTCCAATCGCTATGACTATTTTTCCATTCGAAAGAGCATCATCTAATTGACCAAAACTTGCAAAAAAATCATCAAAAAATGGCAGAATTTGTGAGAAATTCTCTCAAAACCATTTTTCCGAACTTCTCCTTCTTTTTCTTCTTCTCCTCCGCATTAAATCTTGAAATGAGAGGAGGTATTGATTCCACTAGTAGTCGATGTATTTCTTTGACTTTAAACTCGAGCTAATCTAATTTATCGAAGAAAAGAGATTCTCATTTGGCCTGCCGAAGGAACCAGATATTTGTGCTGAGGTGTATAGAGATTCTAAAGTTGCTAACGGTTTTTTTAGTTTCTCGGGTGCCTCCGTTTCGCATTTCTCCGGGCCATCTTTGCTCAGCCAACCTCCCAGACGACTCATCTCTTTAGTTCAAGCTGATGTATGGTGAATTGAAATATGGAAGTGGGATAAGCTAAGGCTAAGTTAGAATTATTACAGTGACGCTAAGTGCCCTTAAAAATGCTTTTTTTGAAACTCTGCCGCAAAATCCAACCGAAATTCAACCGAAATTAGACGGAATTTCAATCAGCATCCATTTGGGGGGGGGGGCACACACACATACCACGCACACATCCTCCTACTCCTGGGCGGGCTCTCCGCACGGTACTTCCTGTAGGGCGAGCAGGGAGGTGACGGGAAGGGAGCCGTTGCTGAATGCCGTGAGGGCGAGGCTGATGACGGACTTTTCCCAACTCGCCTTGTCGTTCGCCCCCAGCACCATCGGTCGCTTCTCAAGTCCGTCGATGGCTAGGATCAAGCAGCCATGAGGGAGCAGCACAATGACATGCCCTTCCTGCTCCTCCTCTTCCTTTTTCGCCTTCTCCGTCTTCGTCTCGTCTTTTGTCTTCGTCTTGCCCTTCGTCTTCGTCTCGTCCTTCTTCTGGGGGGCAGGCAGGATTGTAGTCAGATGGCGGTCGCGGATGAGGCTAGCCTGAGGAGGCTAGCGTGAGGCCGGGGACTCTGAAGTGCATCTGACGGAGGGGAAGATGGCTGGCTACCATGTTGCCCTAATCCGTCGGCAGGACTTTCTGTCTGCATTCGGCGAGGAGCTTCTCGAGGACGCTTTGGTGGAGAGCGGTGTTGAGGATGGCGAGAGAGCCGCATGCGTTCCCCGCCTGTGGCATCCGGCGAGCCCAGACCAGCCTGCTGACCTCCTGCTCTGTAGCCGGGTGCGTAGATGGGAAGAGCTGTCGGAGGCCCTGCTGGCCGAACGTCAGCAGCATGGCCGCGATCTTGGCCGGAGCCGGGAACCCACTGGCTGGCAATCGTTCCACTGGACTTCCAATGCTCTCCAGCCGCGCGTAGAACTGCCACCAGCTTGAGCTCAGCGTTGGCTGCCAGGTCTCCAGCTAGTTGGCCCAGCTCCCGTACCGGCAAGCCAGGCGAAAGGAACCTGGAAACCACTCGCTGCCCTGCACCCCTCATTCTCTTCTGCTTCAGCTTGGATGGCTCGAATAATGCAAATGTTGGTGACTACCTACCACATGTGATACACAGCAGTTGCCCATCAGCAGCTCCTGCCGGAAGGGCAATTGGTAGCCGGAGATGGGACTCCAAGCTAGTCCAGAGCCTTGAAAGCTATTTTTACAAAACTAAGCCTTATTAAAATGCTCAAAGCAAATCGACCTAATGGCGATCTCCTTCTTCACCCAAGAGGTCTTCGTCGTGATGCGGCTGGACTGGTTGAGGGATGCAGTGACGAGGGCAACGGTGGCGCACATGTTGCCTGCCTGTCCTACTTGGCGGCAGTAGGCGAGGGAGGAGAGCTCTTCGTCGGTAGCCAGACGAACGTTGGGCACCAGCTGTCGGACGCCTTTACTGCTGAATGTTAGGAACATTGCCACGATTTTTGCCGGCACTAGATCCCAGATGGCTGCCATTCTGCTGACGCTTCTCCAGTGCTCGCCATCAGCCCATAGGACCGCCACCAGCTTCAGCTGGTGATTTGATGCCACATCTCGCGCTAGCTGACCCACCTCTCGCACCGGCAACCCAGGCGCCAGCTATCTCTGCCATTCCCCTGACGCCCCGCCCGTGCTCCCCGTCCGCGCCAAGCATCGCCACCAGTTTCAGCTGGCGGTTTCCCGCCAAATCCAGTGCCAGCCTCCCTACTTCTCGCACTGGTATGCCCGGAGCAAGGTACCTGGAAACTATTCGCTGTCCTGCACCCCTCATTCTCTTTTGTCTTCAGTTTGTTGGGCTCGAATAATCGATAAAAACATATTTGTAAAACAAATATTCTAAGGAAGTTAATCCTAATACTTGGTGGCGACAGGGAGGTGGCGACGGCGTTTCCCAGCGCCAGCGGGGCCTTCTTTCCGGACTCCGCGAGAAGGTTGTGAAGCTTGCTCCCTTTGGCCACCCAAGAGGTGTTTGTCGTCAAGCGGTTGGACTGGCTCAGAGAGGCATTGATGATGGCAATCGTCGCGCACATGTGGCCGGCGTTCGCTACTTGGCAGCAGTAGGTGAGGGAGGCGAGCTCTGCATCGGACGCCGGGCGAGAAGATGGGACCAGCTGTCGCACGCCTCGGCAGCTGAATGTGAGGAGCAGGGAAATGACCTTCGCCGGCCTTGGATCCCAGATCTCTGCCATCCTCTGGAGTGCCATCCTCTGATCTCTGCCATCCTCCCAGTGCTCCCCGTCCGCGCGAAGCATAGCCACCAGTTTCAGCTGGCGGTTTCCCGCCAAATCCCGTGCAAGCCTCCCCACTTCTCGCACTGGTATTCCCGGAGCAAGATACATGGAAACCTGCCCTGCACTCTTCATTCTCTTCTGCCTTCAGCTTGGCTGGCTCGAATAATCGGGAATAAACGTGTTTGTAAAACAAAAATATTCTAAGAAACTTAATACTTTGGTGGAATGGTGAAAAGCTGATAAAAAGGTAAGCACCTGTAGGGCTGGTACTCCGGATTCATGATCAGTTGGAGGCCAGAGAGGTGCCTTCAATTACTTCTTTGCTCCAACGAAAATGCCAGCTCGCCATAGTCTCCGAGCTTGGTAGCCCGCGTCGTTGATTAGGAGCTGGCGAGCGCTGAGGTCCCCGTGGCAAAGGCGCCGCTGGTTGATGAAGGCGAGGGCTGAGAGGGTTATGTCGTGAAGTGTCTTGATGAGGGTGGGTGTGGTGATGGCGCGGAAGCCCTCCAGGACGGCGTCCAGGCTCCCGTAGGCGAGGCGGCTGAGGAGGACGAAGCCTGAGTCCGTGAAGGAGCCGATGAGCTCCAGGAGGGTGGTGTAGCCGCCGTCGGTGCCCCAGCCCTGCTCCCACAACTCCTTCTCCCTACTGCTCTTCCGGACGGGGTCTTGGCTGACATTAACCTTGAAGGCAATGGGGCCATGGGCGACGCGAAGTGAAGCGTAGGTGCCTTGTATACCAAGCTACTGCCGCACGGAATTCGCAAGATTTATTAATAGCACAGAGAAACGGAAATATATGCAAAAATTGAAATTTTTCAAGAAAATTTTATATTTTTATGGTCTGCAAAATACGCTTAAAAGAAGCCCCTATGGTTCTGGGGGTGGTTCTAAAGTTCTCCGGATGGAGATCGGCGTGAGTGATGTAAGGTGACAGATGCTGGCGGAGGGGACCTCCAGCATAAACAAAAATTTTACAATTTTACGGAATTTCAGTCATTGTTTCATTTTTCACTCGAGTTTTTGAGGGAGGGACAAAAAATCACGCAAGAACTACATAAACATTTTTGAAAGAGTTGCATCTGTTCTTCTGTTTTGAATTTCGCTGGTTTCGGCCTGTGTGTGCGCACCAAGCGC
>JASANA010002494.1:0-18857 GCA_030248095.1 Ptycholaimellus sp. GST1_10
CCAATCAGCCTCTGGATATCCACAGCTTGGCGTACTGTTTCCTGGTCAAGCTGCTGAACAAGTCCAAGGCCTCATCCCTCCGGTTTAGCATCTCTCCAATCTGCACACCATTTTCTACTTCCATTGACCTCCTGAGCATATGCATGAGCATAGGTTGCCCTTTTTTGAGTGGACTGGCGTGGATGTGGTGGGGCAGCTGGATGGAAGCCCACTGATCAGCGGGCAGCTCTTAATCCTGAAGAAACGAAAGAACGGGGAGGACGGATGGGACAACACCTTGAGCTGTTGGAGCCGAACCTACCGTGTGGACCCCATCCTGTACAGCAACGACTACTCCAACCCAGCCCTCTGGAGCATCTGCTATGTGATCGCAGCTTGCTTTCCTCACTTTCATACCCTCACTCATTATAGTGTCCCCTGTTCCCTTCACAGTTGACACATTAAAGCTTGATCTATCATGCTCCAAACTGAGGCCTTGTTCAGGATCTGCTTCGCTGGCTCAAGGAGGGGTTTGGCAAGGCCCTTGTCATTTTTGGCATGGGAAGGGGGGTGCGGGCGGTGGATGCGGCGGTCATCCAACGCGACGTCCTTGTCCTCCACTGCTTCCTGGCCAACATGATCGGCTGTCTGTGGGACAAGGCGCGGGCCTCGCCGCGTCTCCTCCAGGACTGGAAGGACCTGAAGGAGATGTGGGTGCAGGCGGTATCCTCTTTTCTCCCCTACCATCCAGAACAAGCCTGACAAGAGTAATGACTTGAAAGGGGAGCCCTGCCTGGATGCCACAGCGCTGGGGCTTTGCCATCCCCATGCTGCTCCCGCGCAGGCTCTACATCGGCCGGAAGGGCGGCCTCAACTCCATCATTGATGCCCATGACTACGACGCCCTCATCATCTAAGGTCCAAGCCCCTACCTTTCCATTCCATCCCTATCCTTCCACCGCCGCCCACCACCCCCACACACCTCAATCCCCTTCCCTCCATCTCCTTCCACTACTCATCCCTCCATACCCCACACACATAATGGATGAATATTTTATAATGATTTCATATGCTACCTACGCTAACTTCTCCATTGCTACCTTTACCTTGTATGCTAACTTTTTAAATTGCTTTGTAGTATGAACTGATCAAACGTTATGATGCACTGTTTAGAACTGATCAATTTTATTAATGATTACATTTTTTAGAACATCATTTTATCATGAATGTTTATCATTTTACATTGCTTCTTCCCATGTACTAACTGAACACCATTATACATTGAAAATGATGAAGCTATGCTAGTTTTATCGCACAACTTTTTTTAACTTTTTTACTTCCCATTTATTTTCGGGTTGAGACATCAACACTTGCCACACACGAATATTGGGAATGGAGGAGTTGGGTTGAGGCTTGAAGAGTGGGTGAAACACCAATTGCTTCAGTAGGGTGGTTGAACTGGACGTTCGATGTGAAGCCTAAACCCATGGGCAGGCCAGATAATGTTTGGCCCTCATGACCCCCAGGGATCAGGATGGTTCTTGAGCTCGTTTTCAACCAATCCATACACCGAGTAATCGTCAAATGAGCCCAGGCTGCTGCTCTTACTTTACAAAACCGTTTCTAGATGACCAAAACTTCATATTGCCAGTGTCTATTTCCATGACGGTGATAAATTTATTTACAATTTTTTTTATAAATTGCATATGACTGTTAGTTTTATTTTAGTCATTTTGATTCTAATAAAATTTTGAGAATTTCACAATGATTAATAAATAATTTAATTTTTCAGTACTAGTCCTAATAAAAACTTTTTAGCTAAATAGCACAACAATATAATTAATTTTGCTCTTCAATTGACATGCGGAGCAGGAGAGGAATGATCCACCATTCAAGAGCCGTCCTCCTCGTCGCTCTCCACATCCACTCCCCTAAACTCCTCCGCTCCCTGGAAGATTGATCGGACTGGAATCATAGAAACAGTGCAGGATAACAACAAACCGCGGGTTGATGTGGTCCAGGGACAGCCACTGGCAGCGCCATCAGAGGATCCACATCTGGGGAGAAACGACAGTAGTTTGGCATAGAGAAGAGGTGTTGGCAGACAGCGCAGTCAATGGTGCACAAGAGGTGCAGCTTCATGTCTCTGGGAAACCTGTCCTTCAGCTTCTTTACCGCCGCCTGCTCATTCATGGAGCCAGCATTCATGGCCCAGTTTCAGGTACCACTGCCCCTTCTTCTATATTTCCAGGTACATGATGAAGGTGAATAGAAGATTAGGATATGCGGACAATTCAGAAGAAAACTCAGAGTTTCAAGTGCTAATTAGAGGTTAATCCTCTCCTCTGTTTGTGTATCTCCCAGTTGTGTGTCTTATTTTAATCTGTTACAGCTGGATTAATTATCATACATATTATTTGCTTGTTGGCAGCATGATAGATGTCGTAGGTGAGCAGACCGGACCCAGTCTGAGATTCGGGAAATTGTCCAAGACTTCTTGCTCCACCACCCAGTTTTGTGTCATCCACGTCTCTTCTTTTCTCCAATCTTCTGTCTTTTAGGGTGATAATGTCAATGAGTTGATACAGCTGTGTTTCGGTGACAATGGCAAAGGAGACAGCCAGCTGCGGACGCCCGGAGATTGGCCTGGCCTTTTGGCTGCTGAGGAGCTGCTCGTCTTTGTCAGCCAGAACAGCACTGGCAGCAGTTCCAAGGGAGACGGGTGCAGCAGCTGATGCGGCGTCTGCAGTGGAGGCCATAGGATCTCCTCCTGCTTACTTGTCCTCCTCATCTCTTCCAATGGTGGCTGCAGTGCGATGTCCCGCTGGTGGACTACAACGTCACCCCAGGCCTCCCTGGCCTCCCATCCTTGATTCCACTGCTACTCGTTCCTTTTGCTGGTCCTGCCTAATTTAGCACTGGGGTCTTAATGGTTCAGGGCCTGTGGACACAGAGGTGGTGCAGCACCAGACATTGAACATGCAGCCAGCCTTTGAGAAGCTGCTGGGGCTAGTGCCTCTCTCTGGCAACGAGAGAGTCTTGGAGAGGCAGCCCGGGAGTATGCCCTGGGGGAACCGCCGGCCAGTTCCGGCGCTGTCTCCCTTTCTCCCTGAGCTGGGCCCTTTGGAGTCAATGGCCCTGAATGCCTTGCCGGAGGAGGCCTCCTAGTTCCTGGCCCTGGGCCTTTCTCCCTCCTTCCTCCGCAGCGGTCTGCTGGGCAACGAGTCCACCCCATGGCTTCTCCATCCACTGCCTCATATCCGACCTCTTCTGGTGGTGTGGCGTTGGTCTCGGGGCCGGCTGGCATTTGATGCTCTATGGGGCTGGCCTCGGGCTACGGGCGGGTGATAATTTCAACACTCTGTGGGCGTGGCCTTGCATCCTCCAACCCCTGCCCCAGCATCCGCTGCTGGAGCATCCATCCCCAAGCAACAAGGAAGCGTCGTGCAGCAGCCACCGACTTCCGTCCTTCTCCGGTCCTTCTCCTTTGAGAGACAATGTGCACCTTCACAATGAGCATTTTCTTTTATTTTCGGTGTTGCTTCATATAGTTGGAAGCACTTGCGGTCACCTATTGTGCTTTGCGCCATATACTTGTTATAAAAAAAGGACAAGACGTTGTAGGTAGGTACAAGACGTACGTTGTTCAAGACTTAAAATACTCATCATGTCTTTTATTGCTATACTTGCTGGCCCATTAGATGCTCCACCTTGGCCAGGCTGCGCAGAGCCCCTACAGGGACGCTACAAGAACATTGCGAAAGTTCAGAACACTCCCGGGGGTTTTTCTGAAGTTCTTGCGCCAGCTACGCCCTACTCCTGGTACTATTGTCAGTCCTTGGTTGCTCACGACTTATCGTGGTAGCCGTAGTAGCTCCCTATCGGTTGCTACGGCCAAGATAAGCCTCCAAAAAAATTTTGGAAAAGGAAATTTTGGGGCGGTCCCAAAAAGTCATCCGGGAGTGTTCTGGTCCCGCCAGAGCTCCTGTCAAATTTTATCATTTAATTTGATCAGTATGTCTGCAGAAATTGTGACAATATTGTGGCAGTATTTTGACAATATTGTAGAATAGTCACTGTTTTGCAAAGCCTAACCAGTACTCAGGAAAACATCTAGGCAAAAGATCATATTTAGTTTTCATTCTTTGCAGGCTATATTTGACGGGTGATAAGCTTCAAAGCAGAATGCAACTGCCTCATTCTTCTATGCATGCCCCTTTCCACGCTCACAGGGCACATTTGGTATTTTTTAGAGCGCAATTCACACGAGGCGAGCAGGAAAGTGCCATGGCTCAGAACCGCATCAACATCAAGAACAAGGCCCTCGAGGGGAGCTAGGTCGTCTCAGCCATCTGTGCCTTTTTAGCGAGGGGTGTGAATGTTGCCTGATGCAGGTGGAACCAGATGACTGCTGGTGGGGTGGCGACTACGACGAATGGGCAGCTCAGTCTGTGGGCAAGCCCCTGCCCAAACCCATGTTCTCCATCCCCGCCCACATCATCCTGAGCTCTTGGCAGTTTGGGCAGTTCCCCGGCAGCTGCCCCCGGCCTCAGTCCAATGTTACTAAGCCTGTCTTTTTGAGTGGAGCAAAGCTGGACATTTGAAGCGATGTGACATGATGACACCCAACAGCCACGCGTCCATGTCCAACGCCAATGAGGGCCACAGTGGCATGAAGTCCAAGGCCAAGCACATCCACTCCATCAAAGTAGCATATAGCATGTCTGTGGCTTCTTTCAATTGTTGACTTTTATTTTTTGCTACACCATTTGTAAATATTGAATGTGCCTTTTCATGAATGTCTTGCTGTTTCAAATCCAGCCTTGAATTGCATTACAACAATTTCAACACGAACATGCCAAGCATTCAATCTGTCCCTGGAACTTTAAATCTTGTTGAGCGATTTATATATACTAAGTAGATAGATAGGCTCCCCCTTTAATAAATTCTAGCAATTACTTTAGCTTTTTTGCGCGGCCGCCTGCCGCCTCCGCTTATACAGTTACCCCATTTTTCGTCCATCTGTCCGCATATATATATGTGTGTGTGGTACCACAGCCCGTACTCCTCGGTTTTTCAATGAAATTGGCTGAAATTTTGCATGGAAGTCCGTCTAGGTGGTGGCTCGGGACGTTTTTGTGCGCTTGGCGCAATTTTTTTGAATTTCTTGATTTATAGTCAAAAAACCTCGAAAATTGAGACCTCGAAATTCGAAATTTTTTCAAAAACTTGCATTTTACTTTTATTAATAATTTATTATTATTTAGATTATTGTTTATCATTTAAATGACTCATAAAACCAAAAAAATACATAGACCTATTTGTTACCATCTATCTTTGATTGTCAAGTTATTATTTCTTAAGCCGACTTGGTGATTATATATTTCATTGCTCTAACAAGTTGAACATGGCCGCGCATCTATTGGCCATAGACGATAATACCTTCTTCACACAAGTCAAAAGCCTGGAATTGGCACAATCTTTTATTTCAACAAGATATAGAAATGAAGAGACCAAAAAGATCTCAGGAGGTTGTTCAATTTTGAAAATAGAACCAAAGGCCTTCCCACCTTTGTCGCAGGCTTTGTCTTGGTGAGCTGTGCAGGAGGGAGGTGAGGGAAGGAGGGATGAGGGAATAGAAAAGAGAGAGCATGGGAGGGTCGCAAAAGCCGCGCCCATCCCCTGAATGGCACCAAGTGCCTTTTGTTCTAACTCAGTCCCTTGTCATTCTGATGTGAAGCGATGGGGTGCCTAGGCAGGAGGGGGTAGGATTGCGGGGGGATAGGGAGAATAGGGGGGGGGCATTGGGGTTGGGGAAGGGTGTATGTGGGTGTGTGCTGTGTGAGTGTGTGTGTAGTATGATAAATGACAGCAAATTTTAAAAAATATATCATTTAGACAAAAGTGAATAAGGCACAGATTTCAGTTAGCATAAAATTTGGAAGATGTTATAAAGTGAAAATAGCAATGGCACACATATAGAAATCATCAATCAAAGAAGTAAAGTGAATTGTAAGTAAATAGCAGACTTCTTTGGAATTATTCATTTTGTATTGGAATGATTATTCTGATCAAATTTCTTTAGTGGATTTTTAAGAAAATACTAAAGCTTGCTTTTGAAAAAAAAATATGCTAATAGTTGGCTATTGAATTAGATAAGCAAAAAAGTTGGGTGTTATATAGGGATGGTAGGGGAGGTTGGGGTGGAAGGAGAGGGGGCGGGGGGACTTAGAACATCTGGTCGTAGTCAACAGCATGGTTGACTGAGTCCATTCCGCCAAGCTGCCAGCTGTACTGGTCGCGGTCCTGGAGCGCAGGGATGACAATGCCCCAGGTTGTGTTTCGATTCTAAATCTGTGCTTACTTTTCAAATTGGTTGAGAAACCACAGACTTGATTTTTGAGTTACAAGGTATCATATAAAGGATGCGCTTCGCGGTCTTCTATTGCGCTTTGCGCCATATACTTGTTGATAAGGGTTTTAAACTTAGTTTTTATCACCTTATAGCCCAAGCTATTTTATAACAAGATGAATCAAATAAAAATTCATCTTCTTGATGCCCAAGCTAATTTTAAAAAAGCGTAATCATAAAAAGACCCAGCTAAGAGAGAATAAAACACTGAATCAGAGATTCACAACTTCAGTAAGTATATTTGATATTACCTGAGAAAACTGCCTATCCATTTTGAGATCTGGCAATAACCCTCAAAACATACACATCACTACACTCCCTCACGCCAGCCAAATACCCCAATTGTGACGTTTCCATCAAGACAATATTAAAAGGGGCGGCAATTAATAACATGGGATCAGCCCTTTTGTGAAAAAGACCCTCATGTAATGCTACTGAGAATCAGCACTAATATTGGGTCAAAAATAGTCGTTTTACTGCCTCACTCCAGCCCAATCATGATGTTATCAACGCAGACAAATGCAAATAAATATAATAATGGTGCAGTCAGAAAAACAATAAAAAATTTATGCCGGAAACCAAAAGGAATGTTCCTTTGTCCATTGTTATTTGCATCCATTCAGTAAGTACCTGCAAAATTGACCAATTACTGGCCAAAATACCACGTGGGGATGACCTTCAACCACTTAAAAAGATCCCCCCTTATATAATCTCCCGCATTTATGCAATCCCCCATTTATAAGTTAAGTTTGTTAATGTGGGTTTTTTATTGGAGTAACAATTAAAAAAATTTTGAAAAAGTGTCTGTCCATTATACGTCTGCTCTCCACCACCTGCGATTCATTCATTTTGGGAGGCATACTGGCAGAGTCTGGGCTCAAGTCCCAACGTTATGACTAGATGTGATAAAATTCAATGTTACCCATTCCAAAACCTGAAACATTAGCTCATGCGTCATGCAAGCTACCAGCAGGTGCTTGAGACTCTATGATGAGTTGATGACATATGCTTCCTGCTCCATGGCAAGCCACCGCCAGAGCAACGGACAGCTAACCTTGTCTAGAAGCAGTGAGGATAGATCCCTAGAGGGGGACGCTTAGTACCAACCCCAAAGGTGCTGCTGCTCACCTCACTGTATTTTGGAGAAAATGGAACCTGGCTAGCCAACCCATCACGCCTACTTAGTGGGTGGTTCAGCTTTACTAAAAATGGGATATATAATTGTCCTTCCGTGAATTAAATGTGGTTGAAATGCCAAGAGGTTGAATACCTAATTAGAAACGTTTTCATAATTATTGATTTTTGACCGCGGAGCAGCCCAAAGAGCCGATCCGCGGTCTATAGAGGTTACTAAATTTTTGTCTTGATATATATATTGTAAAAGGGAAACTCGGTCCCAGAAAAAATTAGTTCCTGGGAAAAAGTGGGTACAGGACAAGCTGTGGGTACCTGGGAAAACTCGGTCCCTGGAAAAACTCGGTCCCTTATAAGCTCGGTCCCTGTAGTAGCTCAGTCCAAGTATTCGCCTGGCCCTGTAGCAGCTCGGTCCCTGGGTGTGCCTCTATGCCTACCCATACACTCCATCTTTCACAGACTGTTCGAAATTGGTTTCTTTGATCAAGGGCTATGATGTGGGTTGAAGAAACATAAATTTTCAAAGTTTTCCAGCCATTGCCATCAAGGAGGACTTTGTGTTGGATATAGGAGGAGCCATTCAGGCTAGCTTCACTCCACCTTGCTGTGTGTGAAGTGTGACCTTAAAAAAGAAACCAAACAATGGAGAAAATTCCAGGCAGACAAAATAAAAATCATGCTCAAGGACTTTGACAATGCCTATGGCGCCTGGGTTACATATTTTTGATGGCTGCCATTTCATGAACCTCATTCTCCAGTGAAATGCAATAAATGATATTTTCATGAATTTTTGATAGTTGGTCTAAAAACGTTGAAAAATATAAAACTTGGCCAATTTTAGCTTTCACTCATTTTTCTCTAGAGACCGAGTTTTCCAGGGCCCGAGTTTTCCCAGGGACCGGGTTTTCCGGGACCGAGTTTTGCCAACGATAGAGTTTTCCTGGGACCAGATTTTATCTAATCATATATATATATATATATATATATATATATATATTTTGATGTATATATATATATATATATATATATATATACATCAAAATATATATATATATATATATATATATATATATATCTTATATAATATGGGTGTTGGCATGTTCGTGTTGAAATTGTTGTAATGCAATTCAAGGCTGGATTTGAAACAGCAAGACATTCATAAAATATGCAATTCAATGCAATTCAATAGGCGATACGAATACAAATTCAATACGAATCATCGCTGAAATGAATGGAATTCTATATTTAAGCAGATATCAGCATTTTAAGTTCCACCCATTTTGACATCAGAAAAACAAATATTAAATGGAGTTATGACTTTTAGAATCGCATACAGTCATAAGTACCTCTGGCAATGAACGTCTGAATATCCCTACTTATAAATAACTTGCAACATCAGGTCACTGAGTAGGGGCAAAATCGCAAAAATTGGCTTCACTCAAAGAGATTTTTCAATAAAATTGTTTTAAAAAATTAATAAAGTAAATAAGCTATCTTAAACAGAATTGTTTTGCCTTAAATTTAAAAAAAAGTCCGACATAAAAACTTAAGAATTGAATGAGCTACAAAGGAGCAAAGTCAAAAAAGGGGCAAAAATTGCAAATTTTGACACGTTTTCAATCATAACTTTTTTTAAAGGAAAAACTGCGAGGACGAGCGGTGATATTTTGTTAATCATGCCGAGATCTATCCAAAATGCTATCATACACCAGGATAAGTTAAGAATCCAGACTGCGCAATTGCCCCTCCGAAAATGCCATCACCCATATTATATAAGATATATATATATATATATATATATATATATATATATATATATATATTTTTTTATATATATATATATATATATATATATATATATATATATATAAAAATATATATATTATATATATATATATATATGATTCGAGGAAAACTCGGTCCCAGGAAAACTCGATCCCTGGGAAAACTCGGTCCCTGGAAAACTCGGTCCCTGGGAAAACTCGGTCCCTGGAAAACTCGGTCTCTAGAAAAATGAGTGAAAGCTAAAATTGGCCAAGTTTTATATTTTTCAACGTTTTTAGACCAACTATCAAAAATTCATGAAAATATCATTTATTGCATTTCACTGGAGAATGAGGTTCATGAAATGGCAGCCATCAAAATATGTAACCCAGGCGCCATAGGCATTGTCAAAGTCCTTGAGCATGATTTTTATTTTGTCTGCCTGGAATTTTCTCCATTGTTTGGTCTCCTTTTTTAAGGTCACACTTCACACACAGCAAGGTGGAGTGAAGCTAGCCTGAATGGCTCCTCCTATATCCAACACAAAGTCCTCCTTGATGGCAATGGCTGGAAAACTTTGAAAATTTATGTTTCTTCAACCCACATCATAGCCCTTGATCAAAGAAACCAATTTCGAACAGTCTGTGAAAGATGGAATGTATGGGTAGGCATAGAGGCACACCCAGGGACCGAGCTGCTACAGGGCCAGGCCAATACTCGGACTGAGCTACTACAGGGACCGAGCTTATAAGGGACCGAGTTTTTCCAGGGACCGAGTTTTCCCAGGGACCGAGTTTTCCCGGGACCGAGTTTTCCCAGGGACCAAGTTTTCCTGGGACCGAGTTTTCCTTTTACCATATATATATCAAGACAAAAATTTAGTAACCTCTATAGACCGCGGATCGGCTCTTTGGGCTGCTCCGCGGTCAAAAATCAATAATTATGAAAACGTTTCTAATTAGGTATTCAACCTCTTGGTATTTCAACCACATTTAATTCACGGAAGGACAATTATATATCCCATTTTTAGTAAAGCTGAACCACCCACTAAGTAGGCGTGATGGGTTGGCTAGCCAGGTTCCATTTTCTCCAAAATACAGTGAGGTGAGCAGCAGCACCTTTGGGGTTGGTACTAAGCGTCCCCCTCTAGGGATCTATCCTCACTGCTTCTAGACAAGGTTAGCTGTCCGTTGCTCTGGCGGTGGCTTGCCATGGAGCAGGAAGCATATGTCATCAACTCATCATAGAGTCTCAAGCACCTGCTGGTAGCTTGCATGACGCATGAGCTAATGTTTCAGGTTTTGGAATGGGTAACATTGAATTTTATTATCAATATTGAGCCATAACGTTGGGACTTGAGCCCCAGACTCTGCCAGTATGCCTCCCAAAATGAATGAATCGCAGGTGGTGGAGAGCAGACGTATAATGGACAGACACTTTTTCAAAATTTTTTTAGTTGTAACTCCAATAAAAAACCCACATTAACAAACTTAACTTATAAATGGGGGATTGCATAAATGCGGGAGATTATATAAGGGGGGATTGTTTAAGTGGTTGAAGGTCATCCCCACGTGGTATTTTGGCAGTAATAGGTCAATTTTGCAGGTACTTACTGAATGGATGCAAATAACAATGGACAAAGGAACATTCCTTTTGGTTTCCGGCATAAATTTTTTATTGTTTTTTGACTGCACCATTATTATATTTATTTGCATTTGTCTGCGTCGATAACATCATGATTGGGCTGGAGTGAGGCAATAAAACGACTCTTTTTGACCCAATATTAGTGCTAGTTCTCAGTAGCATTACATGAGGGTCTTTTTCACAAAAGGGCTGATCCCATGCTATTAATTGCCGCCCCTTTTAATATTGTCTTGATGGAGGAAACGTCACAATTGGGGTATTTGGCTGGCGTGAGGGAGTGTAGTGATGTGTATGTTTTGAGGGTTATTGCCAGATCTCAAAATGGATAGGCAGTTTTCTCAGGTAACATCAAATATACTTACTGAAGTTGTGAATCTCTGATTCAGTGTTTTATTCTCTCTTAGCTGGTCTTTTTATGATTAGCTTTTTTAAAATTAGCTTGGGCATCAAGAAGATGAATTTTTATTTGATTCATCTTGTTATAAAATAGCTTGGGCTATAAGGTGATAAAAACTAAGTTTAAAACCCTTATCAACAAGTATATGGCGCAAAGCGCAATAGAAGACCGCGAAGCGCATCCTTTATATGATACCTTGTAACTCAAAAATCAAGTCTGTGGTTTCTCAACCAATTTGAAAAGTAAGCACAGATTTAGAATCGACACAACCTGGGGCATTGTCATCCCTGCGCTCCAGGACCGCGACCAGTACAGCTGGCAGCTTGGCGGAATGGACTCAGTCAACCATGCTGTTGACTACGACCAGATGTTCTAAGTCCCCCCTCCCCCTCTCCTTCCACCCCAACCTCCCCTACCATCCCTATATAACACCCAACTTTTTTGCTTATCTAATTCAATAGCCAACTATTAGCATATTTTTTTTCAAAAGCAAGCTTTAGTATTTTCTTAAAAATCCACTAAAGAAATTTGATCAGAATAATCATTCCAATACAAAATGAATAATTCCAAAGAAGTCTGCTATTTACTTACAATTCACTTTACTTCTTTGATTGATGATTTCTATATGTGTGCCATTGCTATTTTCACTTTTATAACATCTTCCAAATTTTATGCTAACTGAAATCTGTGCCTTATTCACTTTTGTCTAAATGATATATTTTTTTAAAATTTGCTGTCATTTATCATACTACACACACACTCACACAGCACACACCCACATACACCCTTCCCCAACCCCAATGCCCCCCCCCTATTCTCCCTATCCCCCCGCAATCCTACCCCCTCCTGTCTAGGCACCCCATCGCTTCACATCAGAATGACAAGGGACTAGTTAGAACAAAAGGCACTTGGTGCCATTCAGGGGATGGGCGCGGCTTTTGCGACCCTCCCATGCTCTCTCTTTTCTATTCCCTCATCCCTCCTTCCCTCACCTCCCTCCTGCACAGCTCACCAAGACAAAGCCTGCGACAAAGGTGGGAAGGCCTTTGGTTCTATTTTGAAATTGAACAACCTCCTGAGATCTTTTTGGTCTTTCATCTCTATATCTTGTTGAAATAAAAGATTGTGCCAATTCCAGGCTTTTGACTATGTGAACAAGGTATTATCGTCTATCGCCAATAGATGCGCGGCCATGTTCAACTTGTTAAGCAATGAAATATATAATCACCAAGTCGGCTTAAGAAATAATAACTTGACAATCAAAGATAGATGGTAACAAATAGGTCTATGTATTTTTTTGGTTTCTGAGTCATTTAAATGATAAACAATAATCTAAATAATAATAAATTATTAATAAAAGTAAAATGCAAGTTTTTGAAAAAATTTCGAATTTCGAGGTCTCAATTTTCGAGGTTTTTTGACTATAAATCAAGAAATTCAAAAAATTGCGCCAAGCGCACAAAAACGTCCCGAGCCACCACCTAGACGGACTTCCATGCAAAATTTCAGCCAATTTCATTGAAAAACCGAGGAGTACGGGCTGCGGTACCACACACATATATATATGCGGACAGACGGACGAAAAATGGGGTAACTGTATAAGCGGAGGCGGCAGGCGGCCGCGCAAAAAAGCTAAAGTAATTGCTAGAATTTATTAAAGGGGGAGCCATCTATCTACTTAGTATATATAAATCGCTCAACAAGATTTAAAGTTCCAGGACAGATTGAATGCTTGGCATGTTCGTGTTGAAATTGTTGTAATGCAATTCAAGGCTGGATTTGAAACAGCAAGACATTCATGAAAAGGCACATTCAATATTTACAAATGGTGTGGCAAAAAATAAAAGTCAACAATTGAAAGAAGCCACAGACATGCTATATGCTACTTTGATGGAGTGGATGTGCTTGGCCTTGGACTTCATGCCACTGTGGCCCTCATTGGCGTTGGACATGGACGCGTGGCTGTTGGGTGTCATCATGTCACATCGCTTCAAATGTCCAGCTTTGCTCCACTCAAAAAGACAGGCTTAGTAACATTGGACGGAGGCCGGGGGCAGCTGCCGGGGAACTGCCCAAACTGCCAAGAGCTCAGGATGATGTGGGCGGGGATGGAGAACATGGGTTTGGGCAGGGGCTTGCCCACAGACTGAGCTGCCCATTCGTCGTAGTCGCCACCCCACCAGCAGTCATCTGGTTCCACCTGCATCAGGCAACATTCACACCCCTCGCTAAAAAGGCACAGATGGCTGAGACGACCTAGCTCCCCTCCAGGGCCTTGTCCTTGATGTTGATGCGGTTCTGAGCCATGGTACTTTGCTCGCCTCGTGCTAATTGCGCTCTAAAAAATACCAAATGTGCCCTGTGAGCGTGGAAAGGGGCATGCATAGAAGAATGAGGCAGTTGCATTCTGCTTTGAAGCTTATCACCCGTCAAATATAGCCTGCAAAGAATGAAAACTAAATATGATCTTTTGCCTAGATGTTTTCCTTAGTACTGGTTAGGCTTTGCAAAGCTGTACCTATTCTACAATATTGTCAAAATACTGCCACAATATTGTCACAATTTCTGCAGACATACTGATCAAATTAAATGATAAAATTTGACAGGAGCTCTGGCGGGACCAGAACACTCCCGGACTACTTTTTGGGACCGCCCAAAATTTCCTTTTCCAAAATTTTTTTGGAGGCTTATCTTGGCCGTAGCAACCGATAGGGAGCTACTACGGCTACCACCATAAGTCGTGTGCAACCAAGGACTGACAATAGTACCAGGAGTAGGGCGTAGCTGGCGCAAGAACTTCAGAAAAACCCCCGGGAGTGTTCTGAACTTTCGGAAATGTCCGGGAGTGTCCTGGAGGGGCTCTGGCGCAAGCTGGCCCAAGTGGAGCATCTAATGGGCCAGCAAGTATAGCAATACAAAGACATGATGGACACCTTCAAAGTCTTGTACAACGTAATGTCTTGTACCTACCTACAACGTCTTGTCCTTTTTTTATAACAAGTATATGGCGCAAAGCACAATAGGTGACCGCGGAGTGCTTCCAACTATACATGTAGCAACACCTGAAAATAAAAGAAAATGCTCATTGTGAAGGTGCACATTGTCTCTCAAAAGGGAGAAGGACCGGAGAAGGACGGAAGTCGGTGGCTGCTGCACGACGCTTCCTTGCTTGCTTGGGGATGGATGCTCCAGCAGCGGATGCTGGGGCAGGGGTTGGAGGATGCAAGGCCACGCCCACAGAGTGTCGAACGTCCACCCGCCTGGAGCCCGAGGCCACGCCCATAGAGCATCAAATGCCAGCCGGCCCCGAGACCAACGCCACACCACCAGAAGAGGTCGGATATGAGGCAGTGGATGGAGAAGCCATGGGGTGGACTCGCTGCCCAGCAGACCGCTGCGGAGGAAGGAAGGAGAAAGGCCCAGGGCCAGGAACGGAGGAGGCCTCCTCCGGCAAGGCATTCAGTGCCGTTGACTCCAAAGGGCCCAGCTCAGGGAGAAAGGGAGACAGCGCCGCAACTGCCGGCGGTTCCCCCAGGCATACTCCCGGGCTGCCCGCCAAGACTCTCTCGTTGCCAGAGAGAGGCACTAGCCCCAGCAGCTTCTCCAAGGCCGCCATGTTCAATGTCTGGTGCTGCACCACCTCTGTGTCCACAGGCCCTGTAACCATTAAGACCCCAGTGCTAAATTAGGGAGGACCAGTAAGGAACCAGTAGCAGTGGAATCAAGGATGGAGGCCAGGGAGGCCTGGGTGACGTTGTAGTCCACCAGCGGGACATCGCGCACTGCAGCCACCATTGGAAGAGATGAGGAGGACAAAGAAGCAGGAGGAGATCCTATGGCCTCCACTGCAGACCCCGCATCAGCTGCTGCACCCGTCTCCCTTGGAACTGCTGCCAGCGCCGTTCTGGCTGACAAAGACGTCACTCCAGCAGCCAAAAGGCCAGGCTGATCTCCGGCGTCCGCAGCTGCTGCTCCTTCGCCATTGTCACCGAAACACAGCTGGATCAACTCATTGACATTATCACCCTAAAAGACAGAAGATTGGAGAAAAGAAGAGACGTGGATGACACAAAACTGGGTGGTGGAGCAAGAAGTCTTGGACGATTTCCCGAATCACAGCTGGGTCCGGTTGCTCACCTACGACATCTATCATGCTGCCAACAAGCAAATAATATGTATGATAATTAGTCCAGCTGTAACAGATTAAAATAAGACACACAACTGGGAGATACACAAACAGAGGAGAGGATTAATCTTTAATCAGCACTTGAAGCTTGAGTTTTCTTCTGAATTGTCCGCATATCCTAATCTTCTATTCACCTTCATCATGTACCTGGAAAAAGACAAGAAGGTGCAATGGCACCACAAACTGGTCATGAATGCTGGCTCCATGAATGAGCAGGCGGCGGTAAAGAAGCTGAAGGTCAGGTTTCCCAGAGACATGAAGCTGCACCTCTTGTGCACCATTGACTGCGCTGTCTGCCAACACCTATTCTCTACGCCAAACTACTGTCGTTCCTCCCCAGATGTGGATCCTCCGATGGCGCTGCCAGTGGCTGTCCCTGGACCACATCAACCCGCGGTTTGTTGTTATCCTGCGCTGTTTCGATGATTCCAGTCCAATCGATCTTCCAGGGAGCGGAGGAGTTTGGGGGAGTGGAGGTGGAGAGCGACGAGGAGGACGGCTCTGGAATGGTGGATCATTCCTCTCCTGCTCCGCGTGTCAATTGAAGAGCAAAATTAATTATATTGTTGTGCTATTTAGCTAAAAAGTTTTAGTTAGGACTAGTACTGAAAAATTAAATTATTTATTAATCATTGTGAAATTCTCAAAATTTTATTATAATCAAAATGACTAAAATAAAACTAACAGTCATATGCAATTTTTAAAAAAAATTGTAAATAAATTTATCACCGTCATGGAAATAGACACTGGCAATATGAAGTTTTGGTCATCTAGAAACGGTTTTGTAAAGTAAGAGCAGCAGCCTGGGCTCATTTGATGATTACTCGGTGTACGGATCGTGTGAAAACGAGCTCAAGAACCATCCTGATCCCTGGGGGCCATGAGGGCCATACATTATCTGGCCTGCCCATGGGTTTAGGCTTCACGTCGAACGTCCAGTTCAACCACCCTACTGAAGCAATTGGTGTTTCACCCACTCTTCAAGCCTCAACCCAACTCCTCCATTCCCAATATTCGTGTGCGGCAAGTGTTGATGTCTCAACCCGAAAATAAATGGGAAGTTAAAAAGTTAAAAAAAGTTGTGCGATAAAACTAGCATAGCTTCATCATTTTCAATGTATAATGGTGTTCAGTTAGTACACGGGAAGAAGCAATGTAAAATGATAAACATTCACGATAAAATGATGTTCTAAAAAATGTAATCATTAATAAAATTGATCAGTTCTAAACAGTGCATCATAACGTTTGATCAGTTCATACTACAAAGCAATTGAAAAAGTTAGCATACAAGGTAAAGGTAGCAATGGAGAAGTTAGCATAGGTAGCATATGAAATCGTTATAAAATATTCATCCATTATGTGTGTGGGGTATGGAGGGATGAGTAGTGGAAGGAGATGGAGGGAAGGGAATTGAGGTGTGTGGGGGTGGTGGGCGGCGGTGGAAGGATAGGGATGGAATGGAAAGGTAGGGGCTTGGACCTTAGATGATGAGGGCCTCGTAGTCACAGGCGTCGACGATGGAGTTGAGGCCGCCCTTCCGGCCGATGTAGAGCATGCGCGGGAGCAGCGTGGGGATGGCAAAGCCCCAGCGCTGTGGCATCCAGGCGGGGCTCCCCTTTCAAGTCATTACTCTTGTCAGGATTGTTCTGGATTGTAGGGGAGAAAAGAGGATACCGCCTGCGCCCACATCTCCTTCAGGTCCTTCCAGTCCTGGAGGAACCGCGGCGAGGCCCGTCCCTCGTCCCACAGACAGCCGATCATGTTGGCCAGGAAGCAGCGGAGGACAAGGATGTTGCGTTGGATGACTGCCGCATCCACCGCCCGCGCCCCCCTTCCCACGCCGAAGATGACGAGGGCCTTGCCAAACCCCTCCTTGAGCCAGCGGAGCAGATCCTGAACAAGGCCTCAGTTTGGAGCATGATAGATCAAGCTTTAATGTGTCAACTGTGAAGGGAACAGGGGACACTATAATGAGTGAGGGTATGAAAGTGAAGAAGGCAAACCGCGATTGCATAGCAGATGCTCCAGAGGGCCGGGTTGGAGTAGTCGTTGCTGTACAGGATGGGGTTGACGCGGGAGGTCCGGCTCCAACAGCTCAAGGTGTTGTCCCATCCGTCCTCCCCGTTCTTTCGTTTCTTCAGGAGGAAGAGCTGCCCGCTGATCAGTGGGCTTCCATCGAGCTGCCCCACCACATCCACGCCAGTCCACTCAAAAAAGGGCAACCTATGCTCATGCATATGCTCAGGAGGTCAATGGAAGTAGAAAACGGTGTGCAGATTGAGAGAGGAGCTAACCCGGAGGCGGTAGGCCTTGGACTTGTTCAGCAGCTTGACCAGGAAACAGTACGCCAAGCTGTGGATGTCCAGAGGCTGATTGGTGGCCATTTCCTTGCTTGGAGTTAGGGTGGGTGGAGAAAGAGAGTGGTGTAGCGAATGAGGCTGAGTTGGGAATGGGGTAGAGTGGGGTAGAGTGGGGTCAGATGGGAAGAGGTGGAAAGGATTGTAAGCAAACGCTAGGATCTGCTCTGAGCATTGCGCGAGGCCTGGAGTGTGGCGGCTACTGGCTTAGGCTGTTCAACACCAAATCATTGTTTGAGTGAGTGAGGTGGTGGTGGCCTTTGAGACCAGAGAGGATGACAGGACGCCTGCACCAAATTCAACAATCTGCCTACCTCCTTTGGGACCGTCTGGAAGGCCTTGTTCGATCTTGCAAATTTGAGAATAGATGATGCAATGAGCAATAACAGCAGTCTTTTCACCCACTTTCAATCATCACTCAAACCAATTGCAAAGAAGTGAGTTGGCAGGATGAAAGCAGAGTGGAGGATGCAGTGCCTGAACTGGAATCTATCGAAAAGCAGCTCACCTGCCTTTCTAATGCTTTGACTGGTCCTTTCTTTACTCAAATTGCGACTCTTTTATAGCACTTCTATCTTACTTGAGCTAAGTTAAACAAGTTCTGAAAGACTCGAGATGGTCCATTCTCCATTCCTCTATTGAGAAATGAAGTTTCTCACATTCCAATGAAATTGTGCCAACATCCAAGGCAATTTAGTTATCATCTCTGTGCTGCCACATTATTGACAGCAGCAATTAATTTCCATGAGAAACATCGTGCAATATGTGCCATGTGGTGAAGGGTAATATTATAAATTAACGATCACTTTTGCAGGACTGACAGCTAAAATCAGGCCTACTGTCCAAGTAGAGGAGGAAGAAGCAGTGAAAGATGTATTGAACAAGTCATCATTCACCGCCAACTCTACAAAAAGTTCATTCCATGCCTTCGCTTAACCTACACCAACTAGTTTTTATTATTATGTAGTCCTTATTGTGAGTTTG